>PVLC010002292.1:46575-118205 GCA_004027655.1 Graphiurus murinus | reverse complement strand
TTTGCGGTACTGGGGATTAAACTCAGGGGCATTCTACCTCTGAGCTACACCCCCAGCCCTATTTTTTATACTTTATTTTGAAACCGAGTCTCACTAAGTTACGGAGTGCCTCACTAGGTAGCTGAGGCTGGCCGCAAACCCGGATCCTCCGGTCTCAGCCTCCCGAATGCTGGGATTACAAGCGTGCGCCACCACGCCCAGCAGATGAGTGTCTGTTCTGGAGGCTGAAAACTCCAAGATCAATGTGCTGGCTGATTTAGCACTTGATGAGGGCCTGCTTTCTGGCTCATAGACGGGGTCGTCTCGCTGTGTCCTCACCTGGTGGAAGCAGGCGATAACTATTTCTCTGAGGCCTTTTTGTAATGTCACTCAAGTGCCCTCATGGTCCAATCA
Source organism: Graphiurus murinus (assembly GCA_004027655.1). Lineage (NCBI taxonomy): Eukaryota > Metazoa > Chordata > Mammalia > Rodentia > Gliridae > Graphiurus > Graphiurus murinus. The sequence continues at coordinate 117,812 of PVLC010002292.1, read as the reverse complement.
CCTCTCTCTCTCTCTCTCTCTCTCTCTCTCTCTCTCTCTCTCTCTCTCTCTCTCTCTCTCTTTTTGTGGTACTGGAGATTGAACCTAGAGGGCATTCTACTGCTGGGCACCCTCCCCAGCCTTTTTAATTTTTTTTTTTTTTTTTAATTTTGAAACAGGATCTTGCTAAGCTACCACAGGCTGGCCTAAAACCTATGATCCTCCTATCTCAGCCTCTCAAGCCCTAGGATGACACGTGTGTGCCACCATGCCTGACTTCTAGTTGCTTCTTGAAGGCCCCAATTCCTAATGCCGTGATCTTGGGGGTTAGGATTTTAACATGTGAATCTTAAGCGAATGTAAACATTCAGATAATAACTGGGATAGACTTTCAATGTCACCTCGAACTGTGCCTGGACTCATGCACACATCCAAGAACACAAGATTTCAGAGTTTCAGTTAAGGGGAGGTAAGATACAGTTAGGAAAAATATATTCTACTAAAGTTCTACCAGACTTTGAGCATATGCATATAAATTTCTCAACCTGTGATGCTGAACCCCCTAAAGCCTCATGAATCCATCCCTACCCTCTTTGCAAACCATGCCATTTTATACACAGAACAATATCCAATCTCAGAGGAGACTTCCATATGCTTTCCTTCAGCAGGCAAATAGCGCCTTTCGGAATTCAGCTTCATTTGCCTAAAACCTCTTTTTCCCCCCATTTTTTTTTGTCATTTTGCTTTTAACTCAAGAGAGATTCAGTGCACTGGCTTTTGAGTGATCCAGTTCCTTCTTGCTTGGCAAGCAATGACTCAGCTTTGTTTTCTTTTTGCCATCTCTGGTCATGTTTGTGTTTTGATGTGACAATGTAGGTGGAAGAAAACTTAGGAATTTGATATTTCATTTTAGGAAATTCTCTAAAAATTGATATAATGTGACTACACAGCAACGATATGGTGATGATGTGGCTACACAGCTCTACACCTCCTATAGGTCTCTGGGAAACTTCACTGCCAACCGCACCTAGTGCTGCATCTGTAGCAGGTGCTCATAGCCGCTTGCTGAACAAATTAATAAATGCATGAGCAAATGGCCCAATGGGAGGCTCCTTTATCCCACAGGTCTTGGACCTATGCCACACCCACTGTGAGGAACTACGGAGGAAGACTTCAGAATGCTATATATATAGGTAGTACTTACTAAACCTCCTACTGCAGGTACCTTTTTTGGAAGAAATCCTAATGTGAATGGGCAAGGGATATTCCAAAGTCATGGTGCCATTCTTAATCTTTCTTGAAAGTTAGTGATGGGTAGTTAGCACTAAATATACAAATGCCTGTTTCATTTAGGGAGAGCTAGTAGTCAGGATGACAGTGATTATAAAATCCCCACGGTGGGAAGGAACTCAAATGTTTCAGATGCAGATCCTTCATCCACAAATAGTCCTGGATTTTGTTTATCAGAAGAGGCTTTCCAAATCCCACATGGTCCTTTTTCTCTGCTGTTTCTATTTCCACTACAGTCACACACGCTGACCTCCCCCTTCAAAGTCAAAGTGAGATTCTGTGAAGCCATGGAAATCTAGCTTGGGAAATTCAACACTTACTATCAGTCAGAGGTCTACAAAGTGACCTAGTACCCAAAAGCCAGGTAAAAATGCTAACTTGCTATAAGACTCTGGTACAAATTTCCACTTCGTTCCTCCAAATCCAAGGTTCTCAGTGGGAGAGCCACCTGATTACCACATTATTGTCCCGAAATTCATTCCTTTATAGCCCCAACTTTTATTATTTGCCAATATAGAAATAAAGCTCAGCTGGTGATCATGGGGATTTCAGCTTGAATATGACAGAATTAAGTTTTAGGGAATTTTCAATAAGTATTACTAGAGGGATTTATTTTATTTTATTTTTTGGTACTGGAGACTGAACCCAGAAATGCTTTACCGGTGAGCTAACCCCCCAGTCCTTTTTTATTTTATTTTTTTTGTTTTGAAACAGGGTCTCACTAGGTTGCTGAGGACCTCCCTAAATTGCTGAGGTTGACTTTGAACCTGTGATCCTCCTATTTCTGCCTCCTGGTACTAGAATTATAGGCCTGAGTTACCATGCAGGGCTCCTCGAGGGGATCTGTGGAGACCAGAATTTTCTTCTGATGAATGAGTCTCCGGCCATTGTGGCTCTCTCCACTAATTCTGTTCCCTCTCTTCCTGACTCTTTGTGAAATGAGTGATGAGAAATTCAATCATGAAGCTCAAAACCATTGATACACTTTCATCTCCTGTTGTATTTGGCTTTTCTATTCTCCTGATTCGCAAGTAGGATTTCAGTTATGTCATACTGGCTTTGGCTGTGGCTACTTCATGCTCAACACAATCCAAAGATGTGGTTTTGGAGCAGGGACATGAGGCAAAAAATGTAAATTGCTGTACTCTGCTCCTTGGCCATCAAACATCCTTTGTTAACATTCTCATTTTCCATTAAATGAGCTATTGTTGCCACAAGTCACTGGTTCCGCTACAGAATTTGTAGCACAATAAACAAAGTGTAAAATGTATGTAATGAGGACTGCCTCTAATTTCCCTTAATTGCACACTGAGTTACAGCCAGCACAACCCCGACATTGACATTACTTCTTCAATGCATAGTCTTGATGTACAGCAAATTTTTCTTCCATGACAGGTTTATTTCTTTGTTGAAGAATTGTTTAAGAGATATTTCATTGTGTGTTGCAACAGTGTAATTGGGCTCTGGCTGGTTTATTCACTTAATAGGTGTGGTAATAATTATATGTCACTTTTTAGTGTATGGGCTCCTCATTCCTCTCCAGGTTGATTGCTTTATCTAGGAGGCATCAAATGGAGTTGCTCCAAAATAACATCTGTGGGAAGATGAACTACAGATTTATTTTTTTCTCTAAGTTTAGGGCTTTAGCATGTTCTGAAAAAAAAATGGCAGTTTCATGTCAAAGAGGACTAAAAAAGAAAGGCAGTAGAATCTATGCATAGGATTATTTTTACTTAATATTTAAGGTGTATTTTTCTTGAAAGATTTGTGAGAATGGCAGGGAAAGTCTCTAGAGATATTAACCACTTGCCAACCAGCTACTGAACACAAAAGAGATAATATGCATTGGATTAAGCTCCAAGAAAATCATTCATGATGATGGGTGATTTAATCTTTAACATATCATTTAATTCAAAATCACTTTTTTTAACTTTATGTTTTGCACCTCCAACCTTAGTTTTAACAGCTAATCCATTTTTGATATTCTTATTCTATTTTCTGTGTCTCCATTTACTTTTTAAACTATATTGATTTTTAAACTATTTTCATAAAAAAAAATTCAGAGCTGTCTACATAAGTACTGGGATAGGTAGAACTCTAGGTGGGAAAGATTCAGAAGTTTAAAAGGGCATGGTGGTGCACACTTGTAACACCAGTACTTGGGAATCTGAGACAGGAAGATCGCAGGTTCAAGGATAGCCTCAGCAAGCAGTGAGAGTCTCATCAACCTAGCGAAACTGTTTCAAAATAAAAATAAAATAGGGCTGGGGGTGCAGCTTGGAGGTAGAATGTCACTGGGTTCAATGCTCAGTACCAAAAAAAAAAGGGGGGACAGGTGATACTGGGCATAACAGCAGGACTCAATGCAGGAGTGTGGTCTAAACTGAAGGGTCATTGTCTTGGGAGATAGCAAGCAGGCATTGCTCAGGCACACAGCAAGACTGTCATAACTACAGTAACACTGGTGGTGACAGGAATGTGGCTAGCTGTGGTCATCAGCAGTAGTCGCTTTTGTAATCATGTTGCTTTATATTCTCAGTGGTGGCAGCATCCGTGAGCATTTATTAGACAAAAGCACTTGACACAGTGCCTTCAGTAGGTACTAATGGCAAAATGGACATTTTTGATGTCGAATGACTGAAGGTATCATCCTAGAGAGCCAGAGAGAGTGGAGCAGGAGAGGGCTGGACACCATGGTCTCCAAGTGTTCTAAGGAAGTTGCCCTCTGAGAATGGTCAGGACTGTTTGGCTAAGCTTTGGTGTGGGGTGGGAGCTTATTTTGCTAGTGAAGACAGAAAATGATTGAATTGTTAGGTTGAATGCAATAGCGAATGTAAAGCACTTAAAACAATGCCTGGAGCATATTAAAAATAACTCATTTTATTAATGCAATATGGGAGTATTGTTACTACAATTTTTTCTTGTTAATTGCTTAAATTCAAGTACTGGACTAAGGTTTTATTTGCATAGTATACACAAAATTTTTGATGCTACAACTTTATAAATGGAGTGATTATGTCCCTCCAAAATTCATATTTGGAAACCCCAACGTACACTATGACTGTTTTGACTGTTTTTGAAGATAGAACCTTTAAAGAGTTAATTAAGGCTAAGTGTGGTTACAAGGATCGGGTCTTCATCCAATGGGACTTGTATCCCTATAAGAAGAGGCAGAGACACCAGAACTCTCTCTGCAGGTGAGGACACAGGGGGAAAGCACCATCTGCAAGACAAGGAGGAAGGCCTCAGTAGTAACTGACCTTGCCAGCATCTTGACCTTGAACTACAACCCTCCAGAGTTGAGAGAAAGTCAGTTTCTATTAAGTCACTCAGTCTGTGCTATTCTAGTATGGCAGCCTGGGCAGACTAGTTCATATATTCAGATAAACCTAAAATCCCAACTCTTCCCTCAATCTTCCTTTCGTTTCCATGATTCAATTTATTTTCTATGACTTTCTCACTTTCCTACCCTTCCTGCAGGGAAAGCACTTAATCTTGTTGGTTAGAGTGTTCTGCTTTCTGGCTTAAAATAGGCCATGCAAAGAGTTACTCTCTCCCCTATGCTTTCCCAAGATGGTGCCTGGGAGCTGACAAACTTCTACATCTTTTTGAGATGCAGGGACATGAGGTCTCCCTAATCTTTTTCTGTGAAGGGGCATGTGTGGTATCCATTGCTGTAGCAGGGTAACCTGTTTGCATGTGACATTAGGGCCTGGTGATTTTTTCCATGGAGGACTTGGGCCTCACCTTAGCTCTTGCTGGAGTTGCTGGTCCTTTGGGGATGGCTGTATCTCCTGTTGCATCTCTAGGGCTTGGGGGAACATGAAATCTCTGAGACCACAGGGAATGGGAGTCAGCAGAGTAGAGGGGAGGAGGTAGAGAATGCTCTCTCAGGCCCACCCATCTGGCATTTTCTTTGGTTATCTCTACTTTAACATGGAAACATCACGTTGGCCTTGCTGCTCTGCTCACTGAGGTGTGAGTTCTGGGGAGCCAAGGAATAAGCATCCTGGTTTATCATCTCGTGACCCTAACTAGAGGTGTGCCTACAGCACTGACCTCCAGGGGACAGAAAAATGAATTCGCTTGTCTCCAGCCTGGCTTTTCTTCTTCTTCCCCTTGCCAGGCTTGACCGATGGGTCTTTCACATCAAATCTAGTGACAGAAACTACCCTTTGGTCTAATCCTCACCGTTGCCCACCTCGAGGCTCACACTAAAACCTGTGCTTCAGTCCTTTTGGCCTTGGCTCTTGTTTTGTAAAGCTCAGCTTCATGTTAAAGACAACATGAAGATCCTATGTTCTGAAAATTAAAAGCGCTTGTCTTGAGCATATGGTTCTGCAACAAACAAGTCTATTTTTTTTAAAAATCAAAACCAAGTAATGGTTTGTTTGATCTAGGATATTCTAATGTTCCCCTTGAAACATTGAATGTTTCAAAGATAACAGGGAAATAAGCAATAATTAAGATTATTAATATTTTTCTTAAAAACAACACTACATCAATTAGATATTGTCAAAGATAGTCTCCTTGCTGTATTCTTCTTTAGTAAATCTTTCCGTCTCATTTCCTCCCTCCCAATGCATCTTCACCCCTACCTTGGCATCTTCTCCCTTTCAAGAAAGTGGGAGCTAAGGTCTGTCAAGAGTCTGTGTTTTTTCTCCCTTCTTTTTTGTCCATAGAGCTCAATCAAAAATGTAGGCAAAGCTTTTTTTGGAGAGTAGAAATAAACTTCTAAAGGACTTTGAATTACCAGGGGATGTTAAGCTGATGATTTGGTTAAAAGCTAGTGGAAGTGGAGGCTGACACCCTGACCTCTGACCCCATTACCTCCCAGCCTGAGTGACTGTCTCAGGAAGCCAAAGAGCAGCATCAGCTGAATAGAAGGGGGGGGGGGAGGGAGAGAGAGAGAGAGAGAGAGAGAGAGAGAGAGAGAGAGAGCAAGCAAGTTCTGTGTCTCGACTTTAAGCTTACTTTTCTATTCCAGTTTTTGGGCTATGTTTCTGGTTTGACTTTGGAATCGAGTTTCTTCTTTTAAAACACAGCCTGTCCAAATTCCATGTCCAATTTTTTCTTTTCTATACTTTTATTAGTGCACTGTAATTATAGATCATACTGAGGGATGCAGTGATAGGAATGTACACACACAACACTCGGTGTGTTCCCCTCTGGATCCCACCCCAATCCCTTCCCTTCCCTGCACTTGTCATTGAGATTGGTATTGATAATTTTATATACATACATAGCATTTTTTATACTGTTATCTATCTCCATTATGTGTCTAACCCTCCTCCCCCTCCCCCTAACCTCCCTTCATCATACCATTAGAGTCTCCACTCATTTATCTGAGGTCTCTTTTGTTACCCGCGCTCTCTCTAGCTTTGACATGTCACATTTTTTTCACATCTCCCCATCTTACCTACTCTCCTGTCTGCTTCCCCCCAGTCAATGAACTGATGAAGTTTCTGCAGCTGCTAGAACTGCCCTCAGCTTTCTAAGGAAAGTTTTGGTCCTTCCAAAAAATTTAGATGTCGAGAAATGGACTTCAAAGTTGCTTCTCCTGCTCAGCCTTTTCTTCTTTCACTTGGTTACCTCTGCACACCATTTCTAAATAGGTAAAGACAATAGAACTCCAAATCTAGGATTTGTGATTAGGCCATAGTTCCTACTTCGGCCAGTGGGGAAGGACTGGGGAGACTGGCATCAGCTTAGAGAAACCCCATTATTGGCTCTTTCTTCATTGTTTCACTTGGTAGAGGAAGTGTGGAGCAGCATGACCAATGGACCCACATGGATGACACGCTGCAGGTCACCTTCCAGGGGCTCATGCTGTCTAGTATTACATGAATGAAGTAAAGAAGCATTCCCCAGACTTTCAAGGGGGCCACAGAACTGCAGTAAGATTAGGTCAGAGAAGCCGTAGAAGGCCTTTTCAACCAGAGGAACTGGCTAGGAGTGCTAGCAAGAAATCATAAAGATCAAGCAGGACAAGTTTTACTTGAATGGAGAATGACTTGCTATGTCCACGGCTTATTGAGAGAGCAGATGAGAAAGGCTGTCAGCCCGTGGCCAAAGGCCAAGTGGAATGAGGTGCCTCAATTGCAACCAGCAAGGGTTAGAAGCCAGGGCATTGTAAAAACTCTCTTTGTTACCAGCTTATTTGCCCTTAGGTAGAAGGTAAAATGTAGCAGAGGAAACCTTAGAAATAATGAACTCAGTTAAAATGTCTATGATTTGAGTGGGAGAAAGACTAAGAGAATTATATTTTAATTTGGTTTTATAAAATCACTGAATAAAAGTTGAGTGTAATGCAATGTGATAAAATATATCTTCTGCTATAGGCAGATCGGGAGTTTCCACATGAAGCTGAGTTCACTTATAAAAAATTAACCTACTTTTTAAAAAATAAATCTCGGTTTTTATACCCACCCACTATGCATGCTTAAGATTTTAATCAACCCTGTGAGGAAACGAGGTTCAGAGAGTTGAAATAATTTGCCTGAGGTCACAGCTAATAATTGGTAGAGCCAAGGTTTGAGACTTTAATTTATTTGGTATCAAAGTTTGTGTTTCTAACCACTATACCTAAGGTTCATAGTTATATGGTTATTACTTCCCAACTCTATGGTTTTGAATTCACAGGAGGGTGTGGCCTGCAAAATAAGAGTTATAACTGCATTCTATTGTAAATGTTCTTTATTTGCTTTAGTTTTTCGTTTTTTTTTTTTTTTCTATTTAGATTCTCCAATCCTCAGACTTTGCTCCTTTTATTTTGTTGGTGCTCTAGTTTGGCCTTTACTTACCATTCCACAGAGCCCCAGGGTTGATGACTGGTTCCTTCTTTACCTACCACTCCCTATCTCCGTGGCACTCAGGACATAAACTGTATCATATGGTGTCACCTAACCTGGCATTTTCCTATACACAGGAGAAATAACATGAAGACTGCACTGTCTTTGGCTTTGGAATCTAGTAAATTAAGAGTTCATTGTGTTTGAGAGGTCCAGGAGAATTGGGCTGAAGATGAATAGAATAATCATCTTCCGGAGAAGTAAATTTACTTGGCGAGTTTCCACTGAAATGGATTTTTAAAATGTCAGATGGAACTAAAACATTTAAGACATATGGTGCATTAACTAAATGTTTAAACATTTGCCTTTAGCTGCGTGAACATATCATTGATGAGATGAGCTCAGTGAGCTATGTTGAACATCTTTGACGGAATCACTGTCCAGTAGAGAGCTCTATTTCCTGAATCTCTATAATAGAAACCATCCCCAGATGCTTACAGCAGATACCAAATATGTGTTATAATTTCACTGCTGAATGCAAATGCACATAAAAATGAAAGGTGTAAATGAGAAAATGTGTCTGTAATCTCAGTCATTACCTTTTATTTGTAATAGTTTCTACAGGAGAAAGGTGCAAAGAAGAGTATCGTTAGGCAGGAAGCAGTGTAAGTCACTGGGATGCTGCCACCTCATTCTCCTGTCTTCCAGAAAACCCTGTAATATTTTAATGCATGGTCAGCAAACAAGCAGCAAGTGTGGAAGTGTTCCTCCTCACCCCAAGTCCTTTGTAGACATTGCTAATCAATCACGACTCCTATTTATCCTGCTGAGCCTGCACTTGGCCTGCAAATTTTTCTCCACCCTGCGCTCCAGGCAATCACTGCCAGTTGATCCAAGTTGGCACTTAACAAGAAACCCATTTGCAATCCCCAGGCATAGAACCACGGTAGAACAGTGGGATGTTCCTTAATCTGATCTAAGAGATGTGATAATTGTGGGTACCAGGCCCTTGAATGCTGTTGGGATTTGTTCATTAAATTAAAAGGATGACCTTGGGGATCCTTGGGCTCTGAAAGAACCCAGTAAGACTTGGATTAGCCTCTAATTAGGTATACAAAGAGTCAATCTTCTACTTTCCAGGAAGGCAGACTGATTCCACATGAAACAATATCCTTTCCTCCTTTCTATTCTGAGTTTCACAAACTCGAAAAAAAAAAAAAATGCTGAGGATTCTAGACCCACTTAAAATAGAATGAATCAGGAACTACCAGAGATCTTTATAATAGAAGGATCACTTGGATTTTGGATACCGGAGAAAATTTCCTGGGGTAAAGGTGTGTGTATCAGGTGGGGGCTTGTGTGTAAGTTCAACCTTGTATGCATTAATATTTCCTATGTAGGCTGTAAGTTGTAGCTATTATTTATGTGCCTGAGAAGGTATTAAGCATCAAAGCACATGCAACTTTTCAATTACTCTCCTTAACTTCTCTCTGAGGTACATCATCCCTATTTACAGATGACAAAACTAAGGCTTGTGATGTTAGGAAACTTGTCTAAGATTACACAGACAGTTCATATCTGTGCTGTACAGAGTAGTGATGGAAACAGATGGTAATCTAAAAGATAACTGAAACCAATTTAATGAAAGGACTATATTATGGTTTGGATTTAGAGTATCTGCTCCCCTCCCCCCCCCCAAAATAGCTCATGTGTTGAAGTCTGTTCCCCAATACATTAAGGTTCAGAGGTGAGGCACGGCTGGAGGAGAGAGATAACTGAGGGCATGGCCTTAGGGACTACTCTGTCTCTTCCTCCCTCCCTCCCCCCTCCTCCTCGTCCTCCTCCTCCTCCTCGTCCTCCTCCTCCTCTCCTTCTTCTTCTTCTTCTTCTTCTTCTTCTTCTTCTTCTTCTTCTTCTTCCTCTTCCTCTTCCTCCTCCTCCTCCTCCTCCTCCTCCTCCTCCTCCTCCTCCTCTTCCTCGTCTTCCTCTTCTCCCGGCTAGCATGAGCAGAGTAGCTCTCCTTTCTCATGATGTTTTTTCCTTGGAACTGGCTAACCATGGACCAAATCTCTGATACCGTGAGCCAAAATAAACCTTTCCTTCTCTTAGTTGCTCTTGTCAGGTATTTTGGTGACAGCGACAACAACAACCAAAAAAGGCTGACTAGCACAGACTATTTACAGAAGGCAGAAAATGAAAGGAACCAACAAGGAATGGATATCTCGAGAGCCTCCATAGATGAGCGGTGATCAGAATCCTAGACACAGTGTTACCGAATCAGCAAAAACTTCTGAGAGAAACTTCCTATTGAGAGGCAGCTCTTCAACTGCTCCCACCAATCATGTCTCGGACAGCTGGGAGGGACAGGGGAGAGGGGAGAGGCTGTGCCTCCCAATGGCTCATCTAACTGGAAGCCAGAAGGCGAGGCAGTTCACAGGTGCAGTCCATAGAGCTCGGCACAAAGCAGAGAATGCATCGTAGGGGATGGTGAACAGAATGAGCTGGATAGTGGGACAGAAATTAAAAGCAGTGTTGTCTTGAGCCTATTCCCATAACTGCTACTTAATATTCTGCCCCTAGCCTGGTGTTCAGGAGGTCAAGTTGTATACCTACTAGCCAGTGCTTGCTTTCACTTGAGATGACAAAGAAAGAGAACTTCCCCAGTGCGCCGTAGTAGGACACACAGTTTTGGCACATTGCAAATGCTCGGCGAGTGCTGCTTGTTGCTATTTCTTCTACTGTCCTTCCTTTGTCTGTCTCTCCCTTTCTGCACCTTAGTTCCATGAGCAAAGTGATGTCAGGTATTTTGGTGACAGCAACAACAGGTATTTTGGTGACGGGTATTTTGCATGAGGAAAGCTGCCTCACAGTTTTTAATGCCTTCCTTACTACAACTTACTTATAATGAGCCACCTGGTGGGTGGATATGTATTCCTAACATCCAGAAAAGGAAACTGAACCTCGCTGATTGAAAGCCAGTATTCTTCTAATACTTGAAGGCTCCACTAGAAAATTAGTGGTAATAGACTCTTAGAGTATGAGAAAATGTTGGCAATAAAGTTGAAAAAAGATGGCTACTCTTTTAAAGATCATTAAATTTATCAAGGCACTTACCACCCAAGATATGAACTCTAGAAGGTCTAGGGACTATCTCTCTTGTCTCATTCTTCCTGACTCTCTTCACTGTTCTCCCTTTATTCTTTTTCAGTCCTCTGGATACCATCTCCCACTTCTTTCCTTTCCACTTGTTTCCCCTCTTTTTCTGCTTTCCCCTCCTTTTGCTTCTGTTTCTACTTTCTCAAGTGGTGAAGAGACACAGCTTAGGCATTACAACTGTAGGTTCTACAGGCAAACGCTTGGGTTCAAGTACTAGTTCTGTCACTGTTAGAGATGTGATCGTAAATGAGTCAATCTCTTTAAACCTCAGTTTCCTCCTATATAAAATGGAATAATAAAGATGTTCATAGAGTTGATGGAAAAAATAATAAAAGATGTAAAACACTGTTGTGGTTATTGTTTATTCCTTTTTTTGTGTGTGGTACTGGGAATGGAACCCAGGGGCATTCTACCTCTGAGCTATATTTTTATTCTTTATTTTGGAAACAGGGTCTCACTAAGTTGTGGAGAGCCTCATGAAATCGCTGAGGCTGGCCACGAACCCAGATCCTCTGGTCTCAGCCTCCCAAGTACTGGGATTACAAGTGTGCGCCACCTCGCCCTGCTTGTTTATTCCTTTTTTGCAACTTTCTCTCTTTTTCCCAAGCTATGGTCCTCAGTATTGAAACATTTGCCGACTGGTAGATTAATAAAAAGCTAGAGGATGGTGAATTCCACAACTCAAGCTCTGCGAGAAATGTGCAATGAATATGCAGGTAGCACTGGAAGAATGTTCAGGAGCATCTGCAGATGAAAACTTGTTGTTCACGTGTATATTGAAAATGTTTCTTTTGTGGTTTGACAGACTTGCAGGCAGGGTCCTTGTTGCATGGAGTCGGGAGACAACAGCAGCTTCCAAGAATAGCGGGTGTTACCACAGAGATGTTCTTTTGGACCAGAGCTGTAAAGACCAACGGATTGACAAAAGAGTTGTGCAATTGTTCAGTATTTAACTTTCCCTGGAATGGCTCAAAGAGGGAGCTATGTGAGAAGTGAACTTGTGGATAAATAACGCTGGCACAGAACTCCACGCCATCTGCAGACTGCAGAAATGAGCAAGGGAAGCCAACGAGCTGTGAGTGACAGAGATTAATCTTCAGAGTCACAGAGGCATGTAGTTCCGTTTGGAATTTAGGCAACGCTGGAGAGTGTCATGGTCCTGGAACATTTCTTTGAGGCAATGAAGACATTTATCAGCCATAGTGCTCAGGTGACTGCTGTGTCCTGGAATCCTTGATGTTGTAGAATCGAAAAGAATGCAGAAGAAAGATTTACTTGTAAACTTAGGAGAGGCAGCAAGGTGATGATGTTCAATTCTTTACTCAGACCAACTCTGCACACTCCACAGGCTCTGCTGCTCTGGGAGTCATATGGACTCCCTGGGATCATAAGATTGTTAGGCAGAGAGAGGTTACTTAAAATTTAAAGCTATGCTTTTTGGAATATTTACTTATTGATTAATACATTTGTTTTCATGAAATGAATCTGTATTAACTAGCTCTATTAAAACCCCATTTTCAAAAATAAAATTCCTTCTAAGCACAAAGTTAGGACATATTCATTTACATCAAAATAAAAAAACGTATTATTATTACACTGATTATCTGAAACATTAAAAATAACAAAAACTGAATAACTGTGCTTAATACAGTGTCTATACATTAATCCACTTCATACTAAGCATTGTTTCTAATGCTGTTTGGTATTTTCCTAAAAATATGTTTTCAACATGATCTTATTAAATGTTTTTTTCATAAATTTGCCTGCAGTCTTATTCTAATTTATTGTTAAAAACTTGAAATTATTAGCATATTTAGTTGTCTCATCTGCATATTATAATACTTTTAATTGAATAAAAATTCGCTCTTTAGATACTAATGTACCTGGCAAGCCCAGAGAAAATGCTCCTATATGGAAGGTATTCTCAGTTTGATTTTAAAAATAAAAAGGTATAGATATGTTAATCAAGATATTTTTATATGTACTCTTTTTGCTACCATTTAGAGTATATATTTTTGAAAATATTTTAACCAAAAAAGTCTTAAATTATCTCTATGGTTCTTTTGAGTATTTCTCTAAACTGAGATGTTGTGGAATAATATTCATATTTTTAATCAATTCCAGCTCAGAATATAAATTTATCTGATTAAAAATAGGAGCTGAATTAAAAGAGTCTCAACACAAGTTAAGATGCTTCAAATACAATTACAAGATTTTAAATTTAAATTTTATATTCAGCACCTTCCTCCAAGGGTTCATCCTCCTTTGATATATTAATGATAAATTTAGAAGAAAATCTCCACAAAGTGACTACTAGGTTTTGAAGTAAATGCTGATGTTTCTTTAGTAGATTTGAACAATAAATTTTCACATAGTCAGTAATGTCATTATTATCCCCAAGTTGGATGCCAAATACCAGCACACATTTTGTGCAAGTTCATCAACTTTCCTAAGAAAAGGAAATTCAGTGCTTAAAATTTATTAAACATGTGCTTCTATACCCTAGAATTCATTGCTGCTGGCAATGGTTCAAGTTTTGGGGAAAAATAACAAATAATAACATAAATTTAGAACTATTGATTTGTAGCATATAGCAAATTATACACACTCTATGGGAGGACTCTTGGATTCTATTTCCCACATCTTTTACATACGCTTAACCTACAGCTTCCCAAGTCTCCCAACAGTGTGACCTTGTACCACTGGTTATGGCATGGCATTGCTTAATGGGGTGGCATTGTTGGACAGTTCACCATGACCACCATCACCAGAGACCGGAGGGAGTTAGCGTCCTCCCATCCCTACCTAGTGTGCGAAACCAGGCTGCTTCCTTCAAAGGCAGGTATTAGTCACACTACATCCTGAACAGGTCATCTCTGGTTGTTTCTCAAATAAAACCCTGTGTTAAATTTGAGGATGCTGTTTATAGCATGTGATTTCACACATAGTCTAGATGAAACTGGCAGAAGCTGGGGGTAAAAGTGGAAGCCTAATAAACCTGGCATGGTTTACTGCAACTATTAATAATAATACTGTTATATACATGAAAAATCTGAACAGATACTAAATAGATGGAATGCTAAAGATTAGACATGGCACTGATGGAGGCAACCCTGGATATGTGCTTCTTCTGTGGAGCTCAGTCTACAGACCATCCTGGCAGTATCAATTAATAGATGTATAACTTTAGGAATAGATCTATCCTTAACCACTTAACATTTGCAAAATGAGGGCAAAAAATGTCTTTCTTCTTGAACTGTTGTAAGGAGAAACACTTATGAAAATTTCCCAGAGCAAGAGACTGTGTACACAAAACTAGTGCTCACTGCTTGATTTCACTACGATCACCATGCTTCTGTTACCAATGATTCATTGGCACAAATGCCACGGGATGATGCTATTTGGGCTGATTTTGCATGTGAGAAAATGAAGCAGAATCAGAAAAAAAAAAAACAGAACAGAAAAGGGAAGAAAAGTGAGTGGTAATATGGAATAACAGCTCTGCAGTATTGGTATGGGATCTAAGTTTGTGTTATCCCTTCAATACAGAAGGGGAGTCATAAATTATTGAGTATTTCCTCTAAGACTAGCTCTGAAGCAGGCATTTATTCCTTCTTATAATGGGGCTAATCTGTTCTCATTCGTGCTTTTCTCTGTAACCATCACACGCAGCAGTATTATCCTCATCTCCATTTTAGAGATGTGGAAACTGAGCTTCAAGAGGTTATAGAATAAGAATTAACAAGCAATGCACTGAGAAACAAAACTACTGCTCCTAAGTCCATATTTTTAAAATTTAGATTTAATTCCTGATTACTTTACTTCCTGGAAGTTAAAAATGTCCATAGTTTACCTGCATCTGGAACGCTCAATATATGATTCTGTTCAGCAACAGTAGGTAGAATTTTATTTTAAAAAGGGTTGTCCTATTAGAAACTCAAATTCAAGGAATGTATTAAAAACCTCAATAAATTAGAAATCCATAAAACTCTTTCATGGATGGCTCATCTCTAAGTTCATCTAAACAAAAACTTGGGGCAATTTGTAATTTTTACATATTGGCAATATCACATTCCACAATGTTCAAAATGAGGCATAAAACTGGCTCATATTATAGTAACATATAACCCCCAAAGCTCAGTAGTTTAAGATAACACAGGACTATTTCTTTATCATGATACCTGTCTATTACAAATCAACAGGGATAGACTCCCCAAAGTAGTGACTTGGGACTCAGATTGACAAGATAATTGGATTTGTCAGCTCCATGCTACTATAATGAAATGCATAAAGCAATTAACTTACAAAGAAGCATCGTACCTCCCAGCTACATCTCCAGCTCTATTTTTACTCTTTATTGGAAACAGTTTCTCACTGAGGCTGGCTTTGAACCTGTGGTCCTTCTGTCTCAGCCTCCCAAGTACTGGGACTATAGGCATATGCCACCATGCCCTGCAGAACATCAGATTTTAAGAGTCACTTATGTCTTTTCTAAAAGTTCTTTAAAAAACGACATCAACTCCTAGCTAGGGGGGATTCCTTAAGGAAATGTGTCATTTGCTTGTCTAGAAGACAATGAGTTCCAAGAACAATAAGGATAGGACAGAGAGAATGTGGAATAAAAGATCTACTTAATGCTTAAAAGCCGCCAAATTGGAAAGTGCTACGTTTCCTTGTGTCATCCATCAGTGCAAATGGCTCAGCAGGCAAAAGACTATCTCAAGCTGGCAGTCTTGCCATAGAAATAGATCATTTCAATCAGAGCAGCAGAATTACAGCTCAACATGGCCAAGCGACATTCCATTAACTGGTTCCGAGCCAAGAAAAGGTAGGAACCAAGTGAAATCCAATCAAATTCTTATCACTGTAAAGTTCAATAAATTTGGAAAATATTCTTACGTTGGATTTTTTTTGGGGGGGTACCTAAATATTAATCTGCTATAAATTATTTTCAGGTCATACATTCAGCTCTTACAATAGATTAGTCTTTTAATAGGACCTTATATTCAATAGTAAAGATGGAAATCAATGTCCTTGGCTTAGTTGTTTTTCATAGAAGTGAGCAGTCTTTCTTGGCACATAATAACGAAGGAAATTACAGCAGACATTTCAAGTGCATGGGGCTAAAGACTCCAAATGAACTTAGTTTTCAGGAGACTCAATGCCACACGTAGAAAATTCTTAATGGTCTCTTTGTTAAATACCTACTTGGTAACCACAAAGAAACAGGATAATTCAATTCAATGAAGAGTTATTGAGCATTTTCTAACATGCCTACAAGTGCTTTTCATACTCCAAAGAACTATATGAGATGAAAGGTATTGTTGTTGCTACGTGCTGTAGTTGAAACTGTAAAGAGAATACAAGTCAACAAGAGCAGAGAATGAAGGGGAAGTGGGTAGACTGAAGTTATTGATATAGAAGGTCTCCTTCTGCAAAGGATAGTGCTGGTGAAAAAGAAATGATTTATTTTGGTGTCTATGTCAAAACTCATTTTACATATCACAGAGCAAAGAAAATGTTTAACCTTGGTTTTATGAGTATGTAATTCTGATTTCTAAAGCAGTTTAATTGTTCAGCATATCAGCTGATTAGGAAGGTTCTTTGTGTGATACCATGCCAACATATTGTGATATCATTTGGTGTAACTCACAAGGTGGACATGATGTGTGTTGGCAATTCATAGCTATCAGATGTTGGGAGACTGCTAAGGATATCAGATGCTCTTAAATGAAATAGTTTAATGAAAAAAGCATGGAGCCACATGTAAAAAGCACTTTTTAAAATTTTAAATCACCCAAATTACTGTTATTAATGTAATCAATTAATGGCACCTCAAATGTAAAAGAATCCTTTAATAAGCTTAGGATGCTGGAGGAAAATATACATGATTTTAGCTAGCTGATATAATTATGATAATGTCTGACAAAATGTACTCTAAGGAAAGAAGTGTTACTATTGATAAGATTAAATAATGATAAAATATTCAATTTGCCAGGAAGATGTAATAATTCTAAAATTGTATGCACCTAATAGCCTCAAATATGCATAACAAAAATTAAGAGGACTCTAAGGAGAAAGAGAAAACTTTACTATCAAAGCGGGAAACGGTAACATTTTTCTCTTGGTTGATACATCAAAGACATAAAAATATTAGTGAGAGTATGGACTATCGAATGGAGTCCGATAGACATTTATGGAGCACTGTATTTAACAGTTGCAGAATGCATAGAATTTTCAAAGGAACATAAAAGATTTATGGAAATTTTCCCTGGCTCAGCCACAAAACTAAACAAATTCCACAAATTTCAAGAAATGGGTATGTGTACCAAAGACTACCTAACGGCTCCCTAATTCCACTCCTTCTTCTGCAGCCCCTGCTAAACTACAGGTTACAGCCTCTTGGCATGGAGCTGGAAGGACAGGATTAGTTTTGGTGACAGCAACATAAGAGAAAGTGATTCTGCCACTTCCAGCCTGGTCCCTGAGAACAGCCAGCATGATCATCTCACATCCTCTCTCTTTCTCATCAGCCGGCTCCGTGTAGCAGGGTGGATGTGAGGTCCTAGGGGACAAAGTTACTAAATAGATGCTGCCTGGATCCTAGAGTTGCTGCTTGGAGGAAAGCCACCAAGGAAAGTTGCTTTAGGTGACAAATGCTGTTTTTTTTGCCTATGAGTGCCAAACCACTGAGATTTCAGAACTGCTTATAATATGAAACAGCTGACTAAAACAGTATTCCACAAACTGCATTCTCTGACAAAATTGCAATCAGATTAATAATTAAGCATAAATGATACCAGAAAAAAAGTTTTACTCTTTGACGTTTAAAAATACAATTTTAAACAACTCATGGATGAAAGAATAAGTAATAAGAATATCAGAATGTATGAGAAAATGTGTGATAACTAAAATACTAAGTTTCAAGATGGTAGATAATAGCTGAAGCAGTGCTGATAGGAAAACATATAGACTTAAATCTTAAACGTTAACATTAGAACATGAGGGCTCATAAACAGTGAACTAGATTTCTATCTTAAGGAATAAAAAAAATTAGAATTATCAGGACAGAAGTTCATGAAATAGAAAACACATGAGAGGATAAATAAGCCAAAATTCGATTTTTAAAATTTGAAATATATGATTCATATATCACAGGGTTCACCATTTTAAAGTGGACAATTCAGTGCTCTTCAGTAAATTCACAAATAATTGCAATTATGATCACTATCTAATTCCATAACCTTTTTATCATCCCCCCAAAAAACCTAGTAGCTATTAGCAGACTGATAAGAGAAATATAACTTACAAATAATTTCTCCCATTCTGTTCATTCCTTTTTTACTTTATTGGTGACATCATTTGCAGCATGAAAGTTTTTTATTTTAATGACATCCAATTTGTCTAGTCTCCTCATATCTGTGCTTTTACTTCCTGTGGTTTCAGTTACCAACAGTTAACTTTGGATCAAAAACATTGAATGGAAAATTCCAGAAATAAACATGTAAGCTTTGAGTTTCATGTGACTCTGAGTTGCATGATGAGATCTTGTGCTCCATACTGTCCAGGAAATGAATGATTCCTTTGTCCAGTATATCCATGCTGTGTACACTACCTACCCAATAATTACTTAGTAGCCTGTAGTAGTGGTAGTAGTCACTACCCACCATTGGTTAGTCTTGGATATCATATTGATTGTGGTGAGATCACAGTGCTTGTGTTCATTATTTTACTTAATAATGGCCCCAAGGTGCAAGAGTAGTGATGCTGGCAATTTAGATACACCAAGGTAAGATATAAAGTACTTCCTTTATGTGAAGAAGATAAAGTTCTTGACTTTAAGTTGGGAGTGGTGGCGCATACCTGGAATCTCAGTACTTGGGAGGCTGACACAGGAGGATCGCAGGTTGGAGGACAATCTCTGCAAGTAGTGAGACTCTCATCAACCTAGCAAGGCCCTGGTTTGAAATAAAAATAACATAGGGCTGGGGGGTGGAGCTTAGATGTAGAATGCCCCTGGGTTCTTTCCCCAGTACCCCCCCCACACACACAAAGTTCTTGACTTTATAAGGAAAAGGGGGGAGGGAGGAAAAAAAAAAAAAAAAACATGTACTGAGTTTCCTCAGGTCTACAATAAGAATGAATCTTCATCCATGAAATTGTGAAGAAGGAAAGAAATTTGTGTTTCTTTTTGCTGCCATACTTACAAAACCTATGGCCACAGTGTGGGAGTATTTGGTTAAGATGGAAAAGGCATCTGTTTTCAATGTTAAGTACTATTATCTGAGGTTTAAGACAGCCCCTGGGAGTCTTGGTACGTATCCCTCATAATGAGACTACTAATGTTGTATTCTACTGTTTGTGCTTTCAATGACATTGAAGAACCATTGCCTAATCCAAAGTCATAAAGACATATACTTATTTTCTTCTAAGTGTTCTATAGTTTTAGCCTTTATATTTGAGTATTTAATTTATTTTGAGTTAATTTTTGTATATGGTATGATATAGGGGCCCAATTTCACTCTTTTGCTAGTGGAACTCCAGTTGTCATAGCACTTTCATTAATTTGCACATATTCTCTAATTTCCTTCGTAATTTTTCTTTGAGCCATCAGTTACTAAATATTTTGTCCAATTTCCACATAGTTGTGAATTTTCTTTTGTTACTGATTTCTAATTTAGTGAGACTTGTACTATGGTCTAATATATAGTCTATCCTGAAGAATATTCTATATTCTACTCTTCTTGTCTAGCATGCTCTGTACGTGTCTGTAAGCGATGATGTTCATGTCTCCTATCTCCTTGTTGATCTTCTGTCTAGATGTTCTACTCATTATTGAGAATAGAGTATTGAATTATCTTTTTTTCACTTCATTTATGTTATTTTTGCTTTGTGTTTTCTTGAGCATTTCGGTAAAGTACCTACATATATGTAATGCTTACATTTTGGTAAGTCAACCCCTTTAACATTATAAGATGTTCTTCTTTGACTGCAGTTACAATTTTTGTCTTATGGTCTATTTTATGTGATAAAATAGTCATCCAACCTGTCACCCAATAATCATCCAACCTGTCTTTTGGTTACTGTCTAAATGATTTTCCTATGATTTTACCTTCAACTTATTTGTGTCTTTGAATCTAAGTGTTTCTCTTGTTAAAAAGTGCTCAAAGGGAAATTTCTAGCTATAAGTATCCATACTAAAAAAAGAAAGATCTAAAATTAATAACCTAAAGTTAGTTCAAACATTTCCAAATAATAATATTTTCACAAAAGGAAAGAGACTTGGCCTAACAGATTTAACCTCATTTTAAAGCTATTATAATTATGACAGTGTGTTATTGCTGCAGGGATAAACAAACCGAACAAAGCCAAGAGCTCAGAATCAGGCCCACAACATATATAAAACTTAAGTTATGTCAGTCCAAATCTTACAGATCAGTGAGGAAAGGATGGACTATTTAATAAATGGTGCTTGGATAATTTGCTATTCAAATGGAGAAATCTATAAAAAATGGTTCTGTGCCTCACACTATAAACTGCAATTAGTTCCAAGCAGATGAAAGATATAAAGGTGAAAGGCTATTTCCAAACTTCTAGAAAAATTCTCTGGAAGAATAGTCTTATGAATTTGAAGAATTGTTTCTTAAGTAAAACACAAAGTCCAAAGGAAATTTATGGTAATATTTACATACATTAAAATTTAAAGCTCCTCTAGAATAAAAACATCACAGAGGCAGTGAAAAGAATATAGAGGGAAGTTTTTTCAATTTGTATAAATGACTGAGAGTTTGTATCTCTTGTGATTTAAATGTGTTCCCCAAAGGTTCATGTTTTGGAATCTTAATCACTAACTTTATATGATAATGGTATTTGGAGATGGGGCCATTGAGAAGTAATTATGATTAAATAAGGTTATAAGGGTGAGACCACTATGATGGTATTAGTGACTTTATAACAAAGAGCGAGAGAAAGAGAGAGAGAGAGAGAGAGAGAGAGAGAGAGAGAGAGAGAGAGAGAGAGAGAGAGGCCTAAGCTAACACACTTGCTTTATCTTGCCATGTTAGGATATACCCGAGGCTAAACAAATGTGGGGGCACTGTGCTCTTGATTTCCCTATTTCTAGAATTACAAACCAAATAAACTTATTTTCTTTGAAAACTATGGAGTCTTGGGTATTTTGTTACAGTAAGAGAAAGCAGACCAACACAATGTACAGAAGATGAACAACACAGTGAGAATAAGGACAAAAGACTTAAACATATCTTACAGCACAGGAAATATGTCTTACCACAAATATGACACAAGATGCTTAACCTTATTATTAATCTTGGAAATACTAATGAAAACCTCAGTGAGATATCACTTCACACCTTCCAGCTTGCCATAGAATTAAAGGTGATTAATATGAAGTGAGGTAAGGGTATAGGTAATGGGAATTCTTGCCTTTTATAAGAGTATGAGTCCAGTGAGTATAACTGGAGAGCAGTGTATCTTTATATTTAGATATGTGGATGAACATGCCCTACAAGCACAGCCCCACTCCTAAATATATGCTATGTAGGAATTATAGTGTGTGTACACTAGAAAACACAAAATTGTTCTAGCGGCATTGTACATACTAGCAGAAAAGAGGAAATTAATAAAATTGTCTACCAATAGCTGAGTGGATTCCTAAGTTGTTATACATTCACAGACTGGAATACAATCCTACAGCTAGAAGAATGAACTGTGGCCATTTGCTTCCACATGGGCGCACCTTATAAATAGGATAAGGGATGTAATAAGCCTATCACAAAAGTTGCACACAGAATCTTATTTGTATAAATATAAAAGGCAAGTATCAAATAATATATTATTTAAAAACATATAAAGGTGGTAAGCCATGAAATGGGGGGGGTAAGTAAGGGAGAGGGTGATAAAAAGAAAGAGAGAGAGAGAGAGAGAGAGAGAGAGAGAGAGAGAGAGAGAGAGTCAAAATTCAGGATGGTAGTTACTTCTAGAAGGAAGAGAAGAAGGTTGGATTGGGGAGGGATACACATGGAGATAAAGGAGTCGTAACACTGAATGTGTCTAATCTCTGGTGAGTACATGAGTATTTTATTATTTATATTATATTTTATTATTTATAGTATATTCCATAAAATATATTCATTTGGCCATGAAACTATATTGTGTCATTCCCTTGTTCTGATTATATCTTACACAGCTTCAGGATAGGCTATAGTAATTCTGGATTTTCAGAAGTATCATAAAGGAAAATGAATGAGTGTAATGAACACCAGAGTGACTTTTGCACCTGTTTTCTCATGGGTAAGTGGGATGCTGTTTTTATTTATTTTTAAAATTATTTTATTAATGCATTGAAATTGTACATCATAGTGGGATTCAATGTGATAAAAACATACATGCACAAAGCTCATTGCATATTTCCCTCCACATCCTACTCCGCTCCCCCTCCTTCCTACCCACAAGAGTTAGTGAGATTGGTAGTAATACCTTCACATATTGCCATAGCATTATTTGAACTGCTTTTTTTTTTTTTTTTTTTTTTTTTTTTTTTTTTTTTTTTTTTTTTTTCAGTACTGGGGATTGAACTCAGGGGCATTCTACCTCTGAGCTATATTCCCAGCCCTATTTTTTTTAAATTTTTTTGAAACAGGTTCTCACTAAGCCGTGGAGTGCCTCACTAGGTAGCTGAGGCTGGTCACAAACCCGGATCCTCTGGTCTCAGCCTCCCAAATGCTGGGATTACAAGTGTGTGCCACCATGCCCGGCTCTTCTCTGTATTATTTAAAGTACCAGATGTTTCCTATTTTCTCTTAGGCTTCCACATATGAGAGAAAACATATGACTCTTGACTTTCTGAGACTGACTAATCTCATATTGCACAATATTCTCTAGTTCCATCCATTTTTCTGCAAATAACATAATTCTCTTCTTTTTTTATGGCTGATTAGATTTCCATTGTGTGCACATACCACATTTTCTTTATCCATTGATCTATTGACAGACACCTGGGTCTGTCAACATAGCCATAATTTGGCTATTATGAATTGTGCTGCTATAAAGATGATTATACATGTATCACCGTAGTATTCTGACTTTAGTTCTTTAGGAAAGATGCTGAGGAGTGGTATAGCTGGGTCATATGGTGGCTTCATTCCTAATTTTTGAGGAACTTCCAAACAAATCTTTTTTTTAAATGTGCTTTTATTGGTGCATTATCATCTCATATCATAATGTAAATCATGTTGACATTGACTTACATGCACACAGCACTTGGTGCCCTCTTCTCCGCAAACCCATCTCCCCCTTCCCAGACAGAGCACTGAGACTGACATTGGGGTTTTCACATATGTACACACAATCAATGTTAGTATTTCCAATAATGAACCTTAGTCTTCTCCTTCTCCTACCTTTAGACCATCTCCCTGGCTCCACTGAGGTTTCTCCTCTGTTATCTGGAGTTCTTCTGGTATCCTAGTTACTTCCTAGCTTAGGCATATTAAAGAAAACACATATCTCTTCACTTTCCGTGACTGACTAATCTCACTTAACATAATGTTCTCCAGGTACCTCCATTTTCTTGCAAATGACATTATTTTATTCTTTTTTATTGCTGAGTAGAATTCCATTGTGTGTATTTACCATAGTTTTGCGATCTATTCATCTCTTGATTGACACCTGAGTTGACGAACCAATCTTCTATACAGCCTCTTCAACAAATGATGCTGGGAAAACTGGATATGTTTTCCATATGTAGAAAACTGAAATTAGATCGCTATCTCTCACCCTGCACAAAGATCAAATAGAGATGGACCAAAGCCTAAAAATTAGACAGAAACTATGCACTTACTAGAAGGAAACACAGAACCAACTTTCTAACATATAGCCACTAGTAGAGACTTTCTCAGTAAGATTCTCAAAGCTCAGAAAATAAAACTAGACTAATAAATGAGAGTGAATTAAATTTAAAAACATGTGCACAGCAAAGAAAACAATTAGGAAGCTAAAGAAAGAACCTACAGAATGGGAGAAAATTTTTTCCCACTACTCTTCAGATACAGAATTAATATCTAGAATATATAGAGAACTAAATAAACTTTTTTTTAATTTATTTTTTATTGTAGTAATTCGTGCACTATAGCATACATCTTTGTTAAGTACAAGTTGTTAACATATTTGCACACAATTCTCATTTGACCCTTTCCCCAATTCCCACCCCGTTCCCTCCCCCTCCCTTCCCCTCAGGTTCACTTCAGTGAGTGACCTTGATATGATTGTGTAAGTACATCATGTGCCTTAGGGTGTCCCTCTGCCCCGTGCATCCACTACAATTAAATCAACTTCTTTGCTTATCGAGGATCTCTCCTTTTCATCTGGAGACCCTCCTATGCCCCATCTTCTCCCTAGCATCCGCATATTAGGGAGAACATATGCTTCTTTACTCTTTGTGACTGACTAATCTCACTTAACATAATTTTTTCCAGTTGCATCCATTTCCCTGCAAAGAACATGATTTTGTTCTTCTTTATGGCTGAGTAAAATTCCATTGTGTACATATCCCATAGGTTGCACACACACCAAGTAACAAAAAATGGCCAATAGAACTGAATAGACACTTCTCAAAAGAAGAAATACAATTGTCCAATAAATATAAAGAAGGTCCAATATCAGTAGCAATCAGGGAAATGCAATCAAAACTACACTGAGATTCCACCTGACTTCAGTTAGAAGGGCAATCATCAAGAATACAAACAATAAAAAATACTAGTGAGGATGTGGGTGAAATAGGAACCCTTATACGCTGTTGGTGGGGTTGCAAATGAGTGGAACCACTGTGGAGATCAGTTTGGAGATGGTGTTTTAAAAGTTAGTTTTGAGAAAAGATTAAAGGGGATTTCAAGTGAATTATTGTGACAGGGTTAGAAACTGAGCAGACCTACTATCCCTAGAAGGATTTGGATTCAGGCAATGTAGGTAAGGTTGTAACACTCTACAAATATTTCTGCAGGTGCAAAATGCTAACCAAAGCTTGGGGAAGCACACTGTATTTAAATAGGGGACCCCACTTTCCAAGAGTCTACAGAGAAGTGGCAGGGACACATTGCAGGTTTGGAGGATGCTCTTAGAAGCAACCACATTACAGATAGAGCAAGGAAATGCTTTCAGTACGGCCAAGAGAACATGCACTTTCACATTCTGGGCAAATTGAGAACGTAACACTAAAAAAATGTGATGAGGAAAGATGATTTTGTCAAGTGACTTTTGCAGGGTGAGAAGAATTGAGATAATATAGGGCATTATAAGAGAAAATCAGAATAAAATTTAAATGTGCCAAAGTCACTTAAATAAAGTGTCATTGCATTTCATTTCTGAGAACTATTCTCTACCTAAAACTCTTTTGACTGTCATGATCAAAGGAAGGAGATTGGATGACAGGTCAAAAAGTTTGATAAAAGCATAGCTTAAGAAGCAAATTAATAAGTTACTGGACACATAAAGTGTAAAAATAAAGAATACCATTAGGCTTCAGCATAGAGCTGAAGGTTCGGCTTACAGATTATACAAGCTAGAAAAAAAATCTATGAATAGATTGTGGATCAGAGAAAGGAAATAACTGAGGTGGAGGAAGATTTCCAGTTCTGGTGCTGTAAAATAAACTATTTTTTTAATATTTATTCACAGCAAGGCCTAGGGAAAGTCAATCAGTTCTATGAGGGGGGAGTGGAGTTTGGCACAAATATGTCAAATGACTGAAATTTTAAGTGTCGCAGTGCATTAACATTTCAATGTGGATGTGTTTAAGGTTCTGGGAGAGGTGTGTAGCATCATCACCAAAGCATGCAATTTTCATGTACTCAGAGCTCTGTATGAAGTAGGACAATAAATCTGATGAACAATAAAATCAGTTTCCTTTCCTCAAGGACTTTATAATCTGGCTCTAGGCACAGTAGCAGGGTGACATAGTGAGATAAAACAATGAAACAAGACCATAAAGGCATGTGCTTCCTGGGAGACTCTCAGCAACCTCACCCTCTGGTCCTGGTAAAGGAGCGGGCTGGGAAACTCCTAATTGTGCCTCTCCTTTGAACTTATATGTGAACATTGGAACAACTCCTGGTTACCAGATAACCCTAGCCAGACTTTGTTATTAAGCTTTCCATAAATTAAAAACAGGAACTTGAATGAAAAAGTGCTTGGAGCAGGAACATTGAAAACTGATAAAAGGGCAACTAATAGTGAGAAAGGAAATAAAAAATCTGGTATAGACATGACATAGAAAGCTGAACAAGTTGGAAACACTGAGCAGAAGGCAAGCCTTCCCATGCCAGGCTCCCCTCTGACCATGCTATGGACCCATACAATGGCTGTCAGCCTCGTGCTGACTGTATCATTAAGATCAGGTTAACAGCTCCAGTCCATACCTAATTAGGCTGGAAACTGTGTAAGACATTTGAGAAATCATTGCATCAAAATTAGCTGGATGTGGTGGCATACACTTATAATCTCAGTGCTTGGGAGACTGAGACAGGAGGATTCCAGGCTCAAGATAGGCCTCAGCAACTTAGTGAGATGCTGTTTCAAAATAAAAATGTGGGGTTTTCCCATGATTAGGATATCATGCAGCACATGCAGAAAGCCATGACAATGAATGTCATTACCAATGCCTGTTTGTATTGTAAAGAAAAGCTATGTGTGTAGATTTTTCATTCAGAATAGATTTTAAAGGTTATTTACCATGATAGCAACACTAATTTTGGAAAAGTAGGAATATGGAAGGAGCAAGAACTCAGGTTTAAACAGCAGAATATTTTTCTTTTATTGATTGTCCACTTTTTAAAAAATTTCAACACAGTGAAAGAGACCTGAGAAGCCATAAAATCAATCTCTCAAATTGAAATTGAACAAAAGCCAATCATCTCTCTCACCCACCCTGGTTGGTAGTAATTAATTTGGGAGCGCTTCAGTTACTCTTCCATTAAACAGTTCTCCTGGGGATTGAACTTATTTTGGTTTATTTATTTATTGGATTCACCCTAAGCACTTCAAGGTGCTTTTGAAGGATATAATGCAAACTGTGAGCATTATTTAGCATCTAGTGAATTATAGCATTGCAGAAGTTAGAGCAGACACAAGGCTTTATGAGACAAATAAGAAATCATTCCATTTTGTAGAGAGAGTCATCAAGGAAGGCAGGTGGAGGAAAGACGTATCCAAATCGGCCTGGAAAATATTGAGAGATTAGAATCCAGTTAGTTTATCCTTGGTAGAGTTCACTTTTTTGCTCTTACCTAAGCTGAGTTTGCTGGAGAAGTACATCTCAAGCATAGATGAACCATATTGAAAAAGAAGAGTTGATTCTTGGACTCCCGAATGGTAATTAGAGTGCTTACGAAAAAAACACTTGGAGGGATGGTAGGTAAACATTTGTATTTACATAGCCAGCATTCTATGTTGTATTTGCCCGTCAGTCTCTGTCAATTGGTATCAGTCGCTAGCCAGTGAGAGGAAGGAGGGACATGAAAGAGAAATAATGAACCCAGGTTATCTTGCATAAGCATGCAAATTGATGGATATGGTAGATAGGGTGAAGGTAATGGGGATTGAACCCATGGGCATTCTACTTCCAGACTACACCCACACCCTTTTTCTTTTTCATTTTGAAACAGGGTCTCACTAAGTTGCTGAAGCTGCTCTTGAACCTGTGATCCTCCTGTCTCCCAAGAACTTGGATTATAGATGTGCACCATCGTACCACGCCTGGTAGACTTTTTTTCAGTGTGAAAATTCAAAGCTCTATGCCTAAGTTTTATTTCAAGAAACATTTTGGTTGTGTCAAAAAAATTCCAATAGTCAATGGGTTTATTTGAATTCCTCTCTTATGATTTCAGAGAAGAAAATGAGGTCCTAGGCCAACAGAGGATCTGAGCCTCCCATTTGGAACTCCCCACATTCCTAACATCCAGATAGAGCTGACTTCAAACTGCTGTTTCCATAGTGATGGTTCCAACCCTAACTCTACCGTGAATTTACCCATGTCTGGCTGAAGCAGAGTAATTAGGGCCCTGGATTAGGGGCTCTAAACGGTGGTGGGACCCTCAACTCAGGCTATGTCTGCCAATTACTATAAAGAGGGTTATTCTGAAAAATCTATATAGGATTCTAACCCTCTATACTTCTTCTTGAGAAACTTTGATTTTGGCTGGAATTTCACGTTTTAGAATCTTCCATTGATATAAGAAGTCCCTTTGTCCTCCTATGCTGAATCTCCAATACCTTGTTTATCTGTTTCTTTTTATTTCCGTAAAAGCATTTCTCCTGAAGGAGAAAAGAAAGTGGGAATAGGAAATAATGAATACTGGAGGTTGATGAATGTATTAAGAACAAAAATGATTATTTTGAACTTGTGACTTCTGAAAATATATATGATTGCTGTCCAACCCAAGGAAAAAAAGAACAAAGAGAAAGAAGAAAATCTTTCTTGTTTTATTGATCTGTCTTTACTGTATTCTTTCATCTTAGGAATAAGTCAAACTTAGAAGTTGTTGTCTGTAGTTTGGTTTCTATACTGGGAAAAAAGTTTTTTTTCCTAATCAATTCTGATCATTTCAGGGAAAAACAAGATGCGTCAATATGACTTTCTTGGTGGTAGCTATGAAGGGGGATGATCCAGCAAAGAGATCCAGTGGCAAATTAAAAACAAAAGTACTAGCAGTACTCATACCCAGACATGGAGGTTGATCAGTAATAACTGTAGAGACACAAATGTGACTAACTTCATAAAGAAACTGGCATGTAGTTACTTTGGGGACAGAAGAGGAGAGTAATGAGTATTTGGGAAATCAAGAAAACTCAATAAAAAAGAAAGGCTTTTGTGAAGTGTATAAAGAATGTTGAAGAAGGAATAGAGGTAGGTGGTTTCAAACATATAGGTGATAAAGGTGTGCATAGCTTTAGAGAAGGCAGCCTATTTAACTGAAGGATGCACAGAAAAGGGAGAGATGAAATAAGAAAATAAGAGCTTGGTGAGAAGTCTGAACATGTGTGCCTGAATTGGTAGGCAATGGTGGTGGCGTTAGTGGTTTTAAGCATGAATGTAATAGGTTTGGAGTTTAAGAAAATGTAGGCATGGATTGAAGAGAGAGGGGAATGGAAGTAGAATGAGTCATTAGGAGAATTTTGTAATAGCATAAGCAAGAAACCGAGGAAGTGGAAAGTAAAGGAAACACCCAGATTCCCTTGGTTACGTCTTCATGGAGCCAAAAAATTTAGTGATTGTGCAAGTCATAGGTCCCTTAGAAAGTTTAATACAAATCTATGGGAATTCCCCCAGACAAACATCACATTTGCACATAAGAATGTTGCTTATAATTTCAAGGGGTTTACAGACCCCTGGTAACCAGGGACCTTATAGAAACCTATGGATTGTAAGTTAAGCAACTTTGATTCAGACTGATTTAATTAGCTTTAAAAAATGTCATAAGAAAAATAGCCTACTATTTTGACCTAATGTAGACCAAAATTTCCTACCCATTTCTCTCTCTACAGATGCTATCTTAGAAAGAAACTTTTAGAATAAAAAAACAGAAGTAGAAGGCAGTGTACAGAGGTTTTGAAGCAATCTTTGTGGTTCCTGGGAAATGCTAATTTTTAACATAAATATCTTAGTACAGAGTTTGAGGTAAATGATTTTGGGAAATTGTTGCATATGCTATTATCCTCTGGGAGGTTAATATTACAAGCCATAATCTGATTCAAAGTAAAGAATAAAAAAGGGCTGGTGGTATAGTTCAGAGGTAGAACACCCCTGATTTCAACCCCTAGTACTATAAAACAAACAACCCTCCCCCAAAAAAACCAACAAAGAAACCACCACAACAAACCCTGGCTTTCTCTCTTTCATCCATTGATCCAATGGTGATCAGAGCCATCCCTGTAATCTTCTACCAGAAGCAAGTGCTAAGTGTTTTTGTAGGCTTTAGGTATGGATGGGGGGCTTAGACTCAAGGAAAACAAAGTCTCTTTACAGCACCTCTCTCAATTCTCATTCTAAATCAGGTCTTTACTAATTAGCTGTGTGATTTGGGAGAAATCATATATCTCGGAAGTCTGTATGATAAGGGAACAGTCATGAAGATGAGTGAGTGCTGTAATTCAGTGGTTCTGTAACTTGAACATTCGCAGAATCATCATGAGGTCTCGTTAGTACACAGATTATTGGGTTGCACAGAAAATCTCCAGATTCCGGAGGCCAGTGCGGGCCTGAAAGTCTGCTTGGCTCTGGAGTGTCCAAGTGATGCCGATGCTGATGTTCCATGGATCAGACTTTAAGAATTGCTGCTTGAGCATGTTTGTGACCTGTGAACTCATCCTCTTTCCCATGAATCCTCTCCTCTTCCAAACTGATGATTCACTGCCCAGCTCTTCCTGGTTTGTGTCTGGGCTCTCAAAGTTTTCAATGCATTGCTCTGTGTAATGCTCTTGCCTGAACAACAACAAAAAAAATTACTGCATTCATCATAAATGATTTTTTAAAAAAAAAATCAAATGTGTAGGGAGCACTAGTGAATTTTGCTGCCAAGCTGCTGACAGTGTGAATACAAACTTTTAAAGAGACTATGTATTTGAGGAACCTAGTCCACATGCAGATGGACTTGGTAGCATAAAAGACCTACTTACATGACATTCCTGTTAGAGGAACAAGACCCTTTGCAACCGAAGTGTGAGCACATTGCTGCTTAAACAAGGAAAGGATTCCCTCTGCTCAAAATGCACAAGAGCACCTTTTGCAGAGTCAATGCCAGGACAAAATTATGACATTGAGGAGGTTTGACTTTGGGGTCCCTTCACTCTGTGCTCAATCATTTAATAAATATTTACTCATTGTTGGCATATAAGGCATTAAGCTGGATGCTTTGGGGGATACAAAGATAAATCAGATCAAATCCTTGCCTGGAATGCAATTCATAACCTTGTACAAGACATAAGATGTGCACGTCTCTGGAAACAGTGTGTAAGGCTGCCGCATTATCAGCTGGGCTCAAATGACAATAAATCTAATTACTAGTTACGAGACTTCAGGCAATTTATATAACCCCTTTGAGCTTCAGTTTCATAATGGAAGAAAGGTAAAATAATAACACATAGGACTAACTATGACTTCATTATGAAAACTCATAGAAAGAGCTTTCCTTGGTGTTCAAAATATAGTATGTTCTCAATAAATGTAACTGTTTTGAAACTATCATCATAAAAAGGAGAGTGATAAATATGCTTTTTTTCAGTGTTAGTGAATTAAAAGTTTTTAATTATCTCATTTAATCCTTATAAAAATCCTAATGAGCCGGGCGTGGTGGCGCATGCTTGTAATCCCAGCATTTGGGAGGCTGAGACTGGAGGATCCAAGTTTGCAGCCAGCCTCTGAAAACTTGGATCCTAGTGAGGCATTCCGCAACTTAGTGAGACCCTGCTTCAAAATAAAGAATAAAAAATAGGACTGGGGGTGTAGCTCATAGGTAGAATGCCCCTGAGTTCAATCCCCAGTACTGCAAAAAAAAGAAAAGAAAATCCTAATGAAATTGATCCTACAATTGTCACTATTCTGTAGATAAGGAACCAGTGCTCGGGGACCTGAAGCAATTTCCCCAAGGTACTACAGCTAGTAAGTACAGCTGAAAAGCCAATATTTAGACAAAACATTCTGATTCTAGGGTTCTTACCCCTAACTACCATATATAACATTTAAATAAGTGCTTTGAGAGGAATAAAGGGGGAAGTCAGAGATAGGAATGAAAACTTCCTTAGAAAGGCTTAAAATCTGAGCTGGGACTTGAAGGAGAGGAGAATTTTGTCTCTGTACATTCTCATCCACTCTTCCTATTCAAAACATTTACTTATTTAATAAATATTTGACCTGCATGTATTTTGCACCAGGCACTGGGATGGGGCTGGCAACATAGCAGTGAGTGACACGGACATGACCTGGCTGAGAGTTCCTGCCCTCACCGACGTTACGGTCCCGGGTTGAAAATAGCAATACAATTGACACTGAATGAGTCCTTAATGATGAAGAAGCAGAAGATGGCATTTAATTCAGGAACTGTGGGCTGAAGGCCTGCTCCATCCTGGACTGAGTTACAGGCCAAGGGGACACAAGAGTAAATAAGACGTGGTTCTGCCCAGTAGTCAGATCGCCTGGGAAGCACCTGCTGTTCTCTCCTTCCTGTTTCATGCTCTTGCGCACATTCCTTACTACAGCTGAGATTTCCCTGATGTGAAATTCATTCATTCAAAGTCATCTGTGACCTCTTATTTTTTAAATAAGCTAGTGGGATAGAGTGTTTTTTTGAATTATTGACCCATTACTCCCCCAGTTTTTCTCTTTCATTCCTATCTTCCATCCCCACCTCCATTCATGCTGCTACGGATTAATTAATATATTGGTTGCCTAAGGAAATGAATATTACAGGGCAGAAAATTGGGGGTGAAGTCAGTTGTCCTGGCTGTGCTTGCTTGAAGGAAGGGGGAGGACTCTCAATGTAGCCCCAAAACTACAAGAAATTTAGGAGAAATGAGCATTCTCCCCCATTGCTTTATCCCAGCAGGAATATGATTCCTAGGCAGAGAATACCTCTACCGATGTTGGGAAACATCGGTAAAAATGACTGGGACTAAAATTTCTGCTATCTCAGCTGTGCATAAAACTTAAGTAAAATAACAGGAAAATAAATAAGGTTAACATTCCCCACCTGATTGCATGTGTGGATGAATATTGGAATCCATTGCTTTGATTCGTGCTAAGGTTTATGGTCCTTTCCAGTTAACTTCGGTTTTTTTTTTCAGGGACTTTTAATAGTATATTCATTCTTTCAATAAATATTTATGGGGCAACTATCTACTTTCTGCCAGATAAGTGGCAGAGGCTAGTATCACAATGTCAAGCAAGAATACACACAATTTTTGCTTAATAATCTTTATTTCCAAGGCAGAAAGCCTCTAATCACCTAGTAACACAAATAGATATGAAATAATAAATGAGAGAATTCCAGTGAGGGAAGATACTTGGAATCTGGACAGCACGGAGCTCTGACCTCTTCTAGGAGAATCTGGGACCTCTCCATGGGAGGTGACATTAGCCCGAAAACCTGAAAAATGAAAAGGAGCAAATTGAGTAAAGAAGAATGGAAAGAGTGAGCATGCGAGGCACTCAGAATCAGGATTTTAGCCTTCTGTGAGGTGGATGAGCCACTGTGGAAACAAGCAAACAAAGGCAGAAGGAAAGGGAAGGGAGAGATTTGAATGCACCAGGAGGGCATAAAGGACTTTTCAGGTGTGAAGGTCGATTCCGCTGGCAGGTGCTGCCTGTGTGTCTCCTGTTATCTTTGCAGGCCTCAAAGGTGTGCAAGGCTAAGCCCTCCATCCTTCCTCAAATCTGTCTTTGTTCCCTTCTTGACAAATGACAGCTCTATTTCTGCATTTTGCGTAAGCCCATCCCCTTCCACATCATCGTTTCCTCTTCTTTC
Source organism: Graphiurus murinus (assembly GCA_004027655.1). Lineage (NCBI taxonomy): Eukaryota > Metazoa > Chordata > Mammalia > Rodentia > Gliridae > Graphiurus > Graphiurus murinus. Next base: position 84,070 of record PVLC010002292.1, on the reverse strand, counting down.
TTCCTCATGCCCTATGTCCAATCAATCTCCAAGTTCTGTCAATTCTGTCTCATTGATGTTTCTCACATCCAGTTCAGTTCACTCCATTCCCACTGCAGGCCCTGCCCGTGCTCTGACACAGTGCCATCCACCTGGCTCTGTGCATGCGGAGATGCTGGAGATGATTTTTAAGAAGCTGCACCTTTCACTCTCTCCAGGCGATTATGCCTACCTTTTGCTCCATCCAGAATCCTGTTTTTCCCTGTCCTCAGCTAAGGATCTCCTGTTCATCCCACAGGATGCTTCTCTTTCAGGGAAACCTCCCTGATCACCAGCCATAGACACATAGAATCAAGGCTGGATTTTCCTTCTTCGTGTTTACTCTAAGTACCTGCTGTTTATCCCATCAAGTACCTGTCTATTCATCTTTCTAGACATGGCTGTCTGATATGGTGTCCACTAACTACTGGCTATTCTTGCTAAAAGCCTATGCCTTGTAAGGAAGATACAGAACTCTTGGTGTGGCCCAAAATTTAGAAGAAACTTAGGAGAAATGGGGAAAATGATTCCTAGGCAAAAAATATCTCCAAGTTCTCCTCTAAGTACTCCATAGAGTATTGGAATGTGACAGGGATGGGTTGAGATGTACTGTGTACATACCCTAGGTTTTAAAAACCTAACACAAAAATGAAAAATATTTAATAGGTAATTTTAAATGGTTTACATGTTTAAATGACAATATTTTGGATATATTGAGTCAAATATTATTAGAACTAATTTTGCCTGTTGCTTTTTATTTTTTAAAGTGTGCCTGCTTGAAAATTTAAAAGTTAATATATAGATGGCTTACACTTGTGCCTTGCATTATATGCTTATTGGATAGTACTGATCAAGACTCTAAGCAAATAGAACAGGGGTTAACAAAACTATGGCCACTGGACCAAATCTAGTCTGTCACTTGTTTTTGCTAATAAAGTTTTATTGGAACACGGCCAGGCTCATTTGTTTATATGTCTATGGCTGCTTTCCTACTACACTGGCAGAGGTGAGTAGCTGTGATAGAAACTGTATGACCCACCATTCTGAGATATTTACTACTTGGCTCTTTACACAAAAGTTAGCTGACCTCTATTCTAGAGGGTTGATATAATGTTTTATTCATCATTGAATCTCCAAATTACGGCATAATACCTGGTCTCTAGTAAGCACACAATAAGTGTTTGTGAAACAAATAAAGGCTTGTTAAAAAGATGCTTATTGAGTGAGTGCAAATTGGAAAAGATTATTGTCAGCATCATCACTAAAACTAATGTATGACCAATGGCTGTGGGGATCATATGATCAAAACTAAAAATCAAAATATAATATGAAAAGTAGGCATGAACTTGAGTAATAGTCATGCACCACATTTGCAACTGAACCTGCCTTTAAAAACCCAGAAAGGGTGGTTCTCACTGCCATTACCATGGGATACCTTGATTTGGGAGTAGATGAGATACTTCATGCCAGAATCCAGATAGTGTTGTATGATTGAGAAGAGGCATCTCCTCATAGCTTGGGGATTTGGAGTAGGGTTTCTATCGTGTTGCTCTTCACCATCCCACATGCTAGGCACTGTGACAAGAAGCTCTCTGCTCTGTTGCTCTTGTAAAAGGGATCTAAAAACTGGAGGTTGTGGTGGAGACTGAAGACCTGCTCAGAGGAGACTCCTGAGAAAGTGATGTTGCCTGGAAATGTAAAGCAGCAACACACGTAGAAATCTGAATCTGGATGCGTACATGAGAATTAATTCTTATATCTTAAAACTGGGGCTGAGAGAGTGTTGGAAGAAAATTAAGTACATCTTTACACTTTGATCCTAATATACTCCTGTCATTTGCTCTGTGCTAACAAATCTGTCACTGTTCGAAGAAACAAGATAATTTTCTTTTGCTTTTCCCTGTCAAATTGTTAGAGAAAATGATTTCATAAAGTTGAAACAGCCAGAGTCACCATAGATGAGAATTGAATTTGAGGTCTCAGTTAATACAACATTATTTTACCTCGCAAGAACCATTCAGTTTTTTTTTTTTTTTTTAATTCAGAGCATGTCTCAGTGTTGAGTTGGATATTTTCATTTTTCTTATTTATTTACTTATTATTTATTGATGTAGTGGTACTGGGTACTGAACCCAGAGGGGCTTTCCCTTGAGTTATATGCCCAGTTCTTTTTATTTTTAACTTTGGGACAGGGTCTCACTAAGTTGCCCAGGCTGGCCTCAAACTTACGATCCTCCTGCTTCAGTCTCCCAAGAAGCTAAGATTATAGGTGTGCACCATCATTCGTGTCTGATCTTTTCAATTTTAGTAATTGAGGTTATAAAAGCAACTATAAATCCTTATTTCAACAGGTAGATTCCAAAGAACTTTTTTGAAGGGAAGCAGAGTTTTATTTTATTGGAGCAGATTTGAGAAGCAAATGAGAGAAAAATAATAATCATTAGTACACATAGATCAATATAGAATGAAGACAAATAAATATGATACAACAGGAGGTTTATTATAAAGTCAATATGATCACAGAATGATATCTATCATCCACCCATCTACTAAATTACATTTATTACATAACAATCTGTCTGGCTCAGTAGTATATGTTACAAAAGATACAGAGAAAACAAAAGATCATTCTTATCCTTAAATATTTTAAAAACGTTAACTACAAAGCTATTTTAAAGATGGTATTATTGTGATTCTATACTCTCTTTTCAGCATAAAGTTGTTAGGTGATTTAATTAAGATAATATCTGAAAAAATTATGTGGTGGGTCACAGGGCACTCACTTCTAGTCCAATAATTTTTTTTTATTCATACTTATGGGTGAGTCAGACATGCCTGTAAGTGACCCCAAGTCATCATGTAAGCAAGTGTGGGAATAATAAAACACTCCTGCTTTATGGGACATCCAAGAATCTTCATGACTGAGCAAGAAAAATGGAAGGAAGACTTGAGAGTAGAGGTGAGTCCACAGAAGAGCTTAAAGGAAACACAGAGCCTGGGATCATAATAGTAAGGAGAGGATATTTTAAGTGTTGCAAACAAATGCAATGGGAAGGGACCCGCACAGAAAGAAGAAAATAAGAGAGACACATAGGTTAGCAAGGTGGAGAAATTCCTGAGTGGAGGAGCAGGAGGCGTGAGGTTGTACCGCTGAGGTGAGAGTAGTTAATGTAAGAGGCTGCTTGCCTGCTGGAGAAATTTTTTCTACTATTAAGAGCCTATAAACCAGGTGTTTGGAAGATTTATATACTGCACTCCTACTCTAGAGAAAGACAAAATAGCCCTCAAGGAACTAGCAAGGAACCCCCCCTCCCCCCCAAAAAGAAAATCAACCTGGCGAATTGAGCAAACACATCTATAAGTGTATCCTGTTCCTTTTTTGTAGCTTTTTAGTGCACACCACTTCCTGATATCTGATCAAAATTTGTAAGTTTGATGGGACAATCTAAATGGGAATATTTTGAAAAACCCACAGAAAGTGAATAATATTAAAGACATTAATGCACTTACTTTTAGAAATAATTTCAATTCCACTGGGTTTTGAGTTTTTTTTTTTTTAACGATTTTGATATACAGCTCAAATTATTGCTTTTGTAGGATGAAGTACATCCTTAAACACTATGCTATCACAGTAATATCTACAAATCACTCAGAACACCATCACTGGTGGGTAGTAAATATTTTCTATCTTATTTAAAAATAATATTTCCCTTATAAAGTATCAAAATCATATTCCTTTGAGGCAAAATTTCTCCCTGAGAAGCTTAAAAAGTGCCTAAAGCCTCATCATACAAACTTGTCAGTAAACTTTCAGGGTAGGTATTTTGGGTGTGGATTTTTAACTTCCATGTATTTGGGGTGCCAAACTCTGTTCTCCATCAGTACTGTTATCTCCAAATTCTGTCTCCATCATTATCTCCATTGCATGTACACATGAAATTGGTGCAGAAAAAGAAAATAGTCTTCTACTTCCTTTTCTTTCTGATTTCTTATATTATATCCATATATTAGATAATTTTCCATATAATCATATACAGAAAAATTTAGCTACATAAGTAATACCAGCCCACAGATATTTCTCTAACTCCATTTTTACTGATCTAAAAACATTACCAGCTTATTGTGACCAGACTCTTTTAATTGTACAACCATTCATGCCTTTACTTGCACAATTAACTTGCTTTTAAGCAAAGGGGGATGACAGGAACAGAGGAAAATCACAAGTATCCACTACTTGCTGCTACCAACACAGTGAAACTGGAACCTGGAGGCAGGGATGTGATGTGGTGTACCCTTATCTCCTGGCTTGAGTAGTTAGTGGCCACCCTAACATCTCTTTAAACATTATTCCCTGTTCTTTTCCAAGGACCTGATAGTCTATGGAGAAAAAGACACATAAACAGATAACTTCAGTGATGAGAGAAGTGCTGTAAAATGGACTGAACAGAGTACTGGGGGCCTGAGAGAAATTTTCCCTATATATCCCTCAGCATTCTCTCAGCTATCATCTAAAAGATTAACCATGAACATTAGAGGAAAGAAGATTTATTTTCTTACAGTTTAGGGTTCAGTCCATGTGAGGACAGGGACTATGGATCTCAGGGCATGGTGACAAGAATTGAAGAAAGGGAGAGCATGTGGGCTATGTGCACATCGTGGAGACCAGAAGCAGGAGAGAGAGAGAGAGAGAGAGAGAGAGAGAGAGAGAGAGAGAGAGAGAGAGTGTTGGGGAAGGAGGAACTGTATATATAATCTCCACCTCCTCCAGCCACACCCTACGGGTCCACCAGGTATCTCCTAGGTAAATCCATTACAATGGATTTATCTGCTGCTGGGATTCCGACCCTCATGGCTTCACTATGTCAGTCCTGAATATTAATAAATGAGTTCTTTAGGGGACGTTTTATATCTAACTGTAACACCCTGTTTCCCAAATTGATAGAGAAGGTTGACTACTAATTTTAGTTTGTGATGTACACTCTTCTGGAAATAAACAAGCATATTTTGGTTAGAATGTGCTTGCGGGCTTACTGTCACTCTAATCATTTTCAAGTATGGTTTGGACATTCCTGATAGATGAGGTTATGAGTGGCAAGAAGATATTTATGGTATCCTAAGCAATGTGGCTGAGGGAATGGAAAGTGGGCACTCACACTGTTCTGCAGGAGGACTTAGCAAAAAACATCTGTAGACTCTCTGAAAGCAATTTGGCAATACGTTCCATGAAGACTTTGTACATCTCATTTACTACTTTATCGTTTATATCTAGAATGCAACTGAAGAAATGACTAAATGTTCAGATATTTAGAATGTTTCATGTGCTAATGCCCAGATTCTAAGAATTAGTAGTCATCATGAACCTTCTATTAAGATTTAGCTATAAGAATACACATTATATTAGTATTTATAATACCAAAAGTTTGAAATGGCTCATTGAAGTTTACCAATTGATAGAACTGAGTTAAAAATTATATGATATCCCTACTGTGTATTATTAGGCAGCCATGAATGCTGATGTTGCAGGAAATATATAAATGATAGAGAAAGATGCACAAGGCTGCTTTATGGGTAGGTCATAAAACAGTGCATAGAGTGTTAATCTGCTGTTAGAAGATGATAAAAATGTGAATTTTTAAAATGGCCTAAAAGAGAGGAGTTTAGCAGAGGCTCAGACCCTGCTCAACTCAGAGCACCGTGACTATCAGTGGCTCTGCTTTATGACTACTGTAAGACAGCAGAGAGGCCCTGCTCCTCATGGTTCCTGTGGATCCCAGAATGAAAAGTGTATCAGAACTAATTTCAGGTACCATGCCACATGGAAAAGAGTCCAAGAAGGTTTCCTACTGGGACTTAAATACCCTAATCTGAAAGTAAAGGTGATATGCTCTTTTTCACAATTCAATGATATGCTCTTTTTGCTCACAACTCAATAGTCAAATCTAGTCCCTGTCTCATCTATCCAAATGGGAGCAAGGAATTATAGTCATCCAATGTAATAGGAATGAGCAATTAGAAATATTTTGTGAGAAGCACTAAAGATACACCACTTACAAGTCATCAACATCTTCTTAGTGTGTTGCAGAGGAAACAACCCCCAAATCCTCTGCAGTCAAGTCACAGAACTCCAAATTCATGTGTTCTGAATGGTAACCAGCTTTATCAGGTGTGGCTGTGGCTCCTTTTGATCATCAAACAAAGTGAAAAAAAAAAAACAGATTACCTCTGCCTAGCCCTATACCTAATACAGATGGCAGGATAGGGGTAGGGTGCCTATAACATTCCATTTCCGAGAGAAGTAGCTAGGACACATCAGTTATGAAGTCTTACTGCAAGTCTCAGTCCCATGGGGTTGAGGAAAACTTCTTGATTAGGTTCTGATTGGGCTTCTGGGGAGTTCTCAGGTCCAATGTTCTCCACTATCCTTGCCCAACTTTTCCAGCCCCTTCCTTTCCCATTATTTGCCTTGGCTACTTATGAAGAGTGGATTATGGAATGTGCCTTCCTTCCTGGATGAGAAGCTTTCTTAGCTGACACCTTGCTCATAGAAGTTCACAAACTCAACTATTGATCCTTCCTTCCTTTCTATAGTAGGTATTGAACTCAGGGACATTATACCTCTGAGATATATCTCCAGCCCTTTTGCTTCTATTTTTTTTGAAACAGGGTCTCGATTGATTGCTGAGAGTATCACTATGTTACTGAGGCTGTCCTCTAACCTGCAATCCTCCTGTCTCAGCCTCCCAAGTACTGGGATTACAAGTATATGCCACCACACCTGGCTAAGACTTTTTTATCTTTTGATGACAGAAACTGTCATAAACATTTTTAGAAGGTTGTTTCTTTGGCTGCATAACATTCTCAAAAATTTAATTAGCTTATTTTGAGTGTTGATTCTGGTCAATTCCTTGTGCCAATAGGCACATACATCTATCTTTTTGAGACATAACTTTCTATTTTGTATTAACTGTAAGTATTTTAAAGCCAAATAAGCTTCAGTGGAAGAGTTGCAACTTCAGTCCTTTTTATTTGGGTCATTTTGTCCAAATGAAAGGCTAACTGGATCCTGTCTTAACCCATTCAGTGGCTTAACGACTGGTGTGAAAATTACTCTCTTGGCTCATTTCTTCATGTAAGGTTGTGTTCTAATAAGTTTGTCATCAATTCGTGATAAGGAACAATTGCCTCTTCCAGTCCTGCAAATCTCCAACTTTTCTGGGTCATCTCTGTGACCTTCCATGTTAGCTTGCAAATCTGTTACTTCTATTTCTAGTGCATTGTTTTATTGTAGTATGTTGTTGAATGCAGCCAATAGCAATCAATAGTTGCTAGAAAAATTCCGTTTTCCAATCATTTCCCCTAAAGCTATAAGTTCACAAAGTGCATTACCTTCCTTTTAAGTTTTTTCAGGTGACCATTTTATAAAATGGGCCATTTAATGATAGCATAAATTGCTATATTTCAAGCTGCTACTTAAGATTCCTTGCTGTTTTCCAGCTGGCCACCTAGTCAATGCCACACTTTGTGTTTTTGACGCAGTACTCCTCCAATTCTAGGTATGTATTTTTGTACTGACCAAGATGAGAGTGATTGAGTCTCTAGTTTTATAGGTTCCTTTTTTTTTTTTTTTTTTTTTTTTTGCAGTACTGGGGATTGAATCCAGGGGCATTCTACCTCCGAGCTATACCCCCAGCCCTATTTTTTATTCTTTATTTTGAAACAGGGTCTCACTAAGTTGCGGAGGGCCTCACTAGGTAGCTGAGGCTGTCGGAGAACCCGGATCCTCCAGTCTCAGCCTCCCAAATGCTGGGATTACAAGCATGTATCACCACGCCCAGCTTGTAGGTTCCTAAATTTGATTGTTATTAAATTATTTTTGTCCCAGGCAACTCAAATGCAAATTCGAACTCCAACAAGATTATAGATAAAAACTGCTCATTTTTAAATTTAAAATTGAAAGTGCACCTAAATGACAAGAAAATCTGTGCTTTTTAACCTGAGCATATTATTCTCTGGGTCAAGGGATTCCAGAAACCAGTATTTTAATCTGAATGCTTCTTGATGACTAAAGCTAATGGATTGCTTGATCACAAGTGGACATCATTGTGGATAATTCATCCAGTCTCTATAGACTCTTGACCTCTGTGTGGCACTATAGAACTGAGCTTTCCATTGATCAGGATGCTTTCTGTTAAACAAGGCTGTCTTTCTGTATTTTACATTCTGTGAGTCAAAGGCAGACAACAAGAAATGAACACAAACTCTATAATGTGAATGCATTTAAAATAGTAACAACTGAGTATGCTATGTAGTGGAATTGGGAAGAGAATAGAGAAAGATTTTAGCTAAAATGGCAAGTGAAAGCCAGACCAAGGTGGTGGCATTTAAGCTAAAAGTCAAGAGAGGTAAAAGGGGCATCCATAAAGATCTGAGGAAAGAGATTTCAATGTACAATAAATAATCAGTGAAAAGGCCAGAGGAATGAATGAGTTTGGTGTGCTGGAGGCCAGGGAAGGAGGAGAGTGGTGGTGTTTCGAGGTGACCCACAGAGACACACCAGACTCCATTGTACCAAAGAGGTCACTTTATTTACCGGTCAGCCAGGGCGAATAGCCTGAATGCTGTGGCATGGAATGTTGGTGTAAGCCAGTTTTATATCCTTTGGTTACAGAATTGGGGGTTCAGAAAAGTCAGGTTTTTATGGTTGTAAAATCATTACATTGTTTTACAAACCAGGTGTTTGTTTAGGACAGACAACTTATCTTATTTGCTGTGCATACTATGCACAGCAAAGCAGTTTACAGTAGCAGATAATAGCAGTTAAAATTCCTTTTTATATCCTGGTTTAGTTACTGGTTGCTGCTTTGACTTTTAGTTAAAGGGGGCCTGGGAGAGCTTGCCTAAGACTTTTACCAAAAAAAAAAAAAAAATGGATATATACTGTTTCAGTGGGGACAGAGGCATGGGGTCATGTCTAACAGCACAGCTTTTCTGGTCATGTTGAGGAATTTATGTTGTACTCTCTACCCAATAGAACCATTGGAAATTTGTTTTGTTTTGTTTTATTTTGTTTTTTGTTTTTGAGGTACTGGGGGTTGAACCTAGGGGCATTCTACCTACAGGCTATTCTTTATTCTTTATTTTGAAACAGAGTCTCACTGAGTTGTGGAGGGCCTCATTAAGTAGCTGAGGCTGGCTGCAAACCTGTATCCTCTGGTCTCAGCCTCCCAAATACTGAGATTACAAGTGTGCGACACCATGTCCAGCTCCCATTGGAAGCTTTTAAACAATGAGTTGATTTTATCTATTTATACTTTAAAATGATTAGCCTGGGGGGGGGGTTTACTGGATGCAGAATGAACTCTGGCTAGGGAAGAAGAGCCTCCTGAGGCCCAGTGTGAGTTATTGGTTACTTGGATTAGGGATGTAGCAATAGAGACAGTGATAAGTTGTGAGATCGTGAGTATATTTTGAAAATAATAGTTGAAAAGATTTCTAGATTGATTGGATGAGAGATGTGAGGAAAAGTGAGAAAAACAAGAGTCATTTCTACTTTTTTTGGCCCAAGAGCCGTGATGGTAGTGACATCATTGACTGAGATATGGAAGAGAGCTGTGGGTAAATTGAGAATTTTATTTTGAACATACTAAATTTGAGAAGTCTATTAGATAGCTAAGAAATGGTATCAAGTAGGCAGTTGGATATATAAATCTAGATCCCAGAGGAGTGTTAAGAACTGGAGATAGAGATTTATGAGTCATCAGTACAAAAATATTATTTTAAGCCATAGGAGAGAATGAGATCACCTAGGGAAAGAATTTAGAGAGAAAAGAGGGTGGAGGACAGAGTTAAGGGTTAGCAGATGGGGAGGCTGCTGAAATGGAAGCTAAGAAGGAGCCAGGTTCAAGCTAGAAGAAAGTAAGAGGTGAGAAATGTTCTGAAAGCCAAGAGGAGGTATTTCTGAAAGAAGAAAATCACATACTGAAAATTGATGAACGCTGTATACCATTTTTTGCCTTGTATTTCTCCCAAACACCCACAGTATCATGCCCTTCTCCTTAGCATTTGATCCTACTGGAAAGGATCAAATGGAAAGGTTAGCTACACAGAGCAGTGATTGTTTGGTTACTGTCTAGTTTTAGTTTGCAATATGTCTTCATCAACATTCTCACCACTATAATTCAAACAACTTGACCACACAACTCAGAGGAAGGTAGATTTATTTGCCCACAGAGTTTTGGAGATTCCAGAGTTCAGTATATGTCGGGGTGGGCCTGAGGAGCTCAAGTCATGGAAGTTGGAAGAGATCAAACAAGCAAGGGAATTCAAAGACAAATCATAGTCCCTAAGGCCAAAACCCCAGGGTTACCTTCTCCTCCAGTCACATACACCTGCCTAGGTTACTTTCCAGTAAATACATTACAATGGAGTTACACATTGTTAAGATTACAGTCCTCATGACTTAATTATGTCAACCCAGAACATGAATACACAACTCTTCAGGGGACATTCTATGTCTAACCATAAGATTATATTAAGTGGATAACGTGGTGTCTTGGTGGATCAGGGAGGTCTTGGGTCTGTGCTTCAACACTGGAATTACTGGTGGTAAGAGCACTACCATGTACTGGCTCCAGGATTGAGGAAGATTACTGAACCTCCCAGACCCTTAGCTTCCTTATTTGTTATCTAGGGATAATAATACTCATATTACAGGTTTGCTGTGGGGATTAATTCATATAATGTATACAGAATGCTAACCTCAATGCCTGGCAGAAGGCAAGTAGATTACATGCATGGATTTATTATCTTTTCCCATATTTTGATTGCTGACTAGGAAAATGGCTCTCTATCAAGTAATAATGAGAAGAGGAGTTGGTTAGTTGTTTAGAAGATAATGTCCACATATTATTGCTGTAAGTATAAGCCAAGCATATAACACACATCCTGATATTGCCCCCACACTTCTACCAAATAGTCCACAGAGGGTGTCATCCCTCTCAGAGTCAGGATTCATGAAACAGAAATAAGTGATGTTTTAAGGACTCATGAAACTGAAATAAGTAATAACAATATCCTTCAGTGCTTCTCCTCTGGTGGAGAATTATCCAGGCCTGACTTTGAGACTAGAGTACTAGGCTACAGTCAGGGTGGGAATAGGGGCCCCTGCAGATCTGAGAGTGGGTCATGAACTCTGTAAAAATAAGCAGGCATTTCCCTACCTTGGGGCAGTTCACAAGCCCATCTTATCCTCTGAAGCACAATAGAAAGGGTCAGGGATATAATTGAGCAAGTGTCTCAGATTCATTTTGCAGGAAATGAGGCCGTTAGCCCTAGCTGCTCTCTGAGAAGTTTTTGTTAAACATAACAATTCCTTTGAAAATGTTACAATTCCCCTATAGTCCCTCTGTGCCAACCACTTTCAACTGTAGAGGCAGCTGGGTGGCCGTGGCTGCTGTGGAGTCGGGCAGGGAGTCATCACTGATGGAAATACATCAACCCTTTTCTCCAGGCTAACAACCCCCATCTCTTTGAAGGCATCTGTAAAGGGTTGGAAGCTCTATGCATGCTGCACCTGCACTCAACACACATACCTGTTTCTCAGTTCAAATGGACCCTTTGAATTCATTTGCCCTTGACAGGGATCATCACTCTGGCCTTATTATCAAAAGCTAAATACATCATCACCTGTGAAACGACATGACTTCAGTTTGAATCTTGATATCATCATTTCAGGTCTCCTTGAAATTGATAAAATTTGTTGATCTCTCAAATCCTCAATTTCATCATTTATAAAATGGGACTAATTACTGTTGCATGGCACATTGTGTAGGTTAATAAAGTAATTTACACAATGGACTGACTCATGCTTCATAAATATTAGTGGGATATTTATTTCATCTGTTTTGCAAGGGCATGGAGAAGCTCATTTAAAATTTTATTTTATTTTCATGATTGATAGTCATACAACATGGTGTAATGTTTTGATTCATGCATATATTGGATAGTGATTGGCTTAGTAATCAGCATATCCATAACATACTTTTTTTTTTGTGGTGGTGGTATGGGGGATTGAACCCAGGGGCATTCTACCTCTGAGCTACACCCCCAGACTTATTTTATATTTTTATTTTGAAGTAGGGTCTTTCTTACTAAGTTGCAGAGGATCTCAATAAATTCCTAAGGCTGGCCACAAAACTGCCATTTTTCTGTCTCATCATCCCAAGTACTGGGATTACATGCATGAACCACCGTACCTAGTCTTTCATAATTTCTTTATGGTAAGTACCTTCAAAACCCTCTCTTCTAACTATTTTGAAATATATATGTCATAGATCTTTGTTAATTATATCCATCCCTCTAGACCATCGAACATCATATTCCTCCTCTCTACGTATTCAGAAAGTTCAGAATAAGAGGGTTTTTTCATTGGCTGTTTTCATTACTGATATTTTGCATATTCTTACTGGTTTAAAAACTTTACTCCAACCTCTTTTTTTAAAAAACAAGAATAGTTATGCTAGGAGGATGTAGGAAACTAGCTGCATGACATCACAGAGGGTAGTGCCACCAGTCTTATATTTATTTATGAGAATGTTTAACCCATCAATGAAAATGTCAGCACTGAGCTGAAGTCATTTAAGCAAGTGTGTTTATCGTTGGGGTGTTTTCAGCTGTATATAATAGAAAATTATACCAGAAATTGTCTTAAATAATTAAAAATGCATCTCACAAGGCTAAAAGTCCAGAAGTGGATGACTGGCCATGAACTGAGGGAGCCATCATAGTCACACCTGTGGCATGCCATCCTGAGTCCTTGCCTTCAGACATGACACTCTGGTCACAAATGGGAAGGTCAGAGTGCCAGGTGTCTGCTCACACATGACATTGTCTAGAGGAGGAGAAAGGGCCATTTTTCCTCAGTCTCTTTCTTGCAGGATTCTCCTGATGACTATAAGATGTTGTTAGCTTGCACCAACCTTCTGAACAAGTCCTACAATTTTCATTCATGTGACAGTAACAGTTCAGTACGAAATAGTTCAACATCTTGTGGCCCAGAACACTGGGCTCTTCCTTCTACTCCTGTCTTGTCCCTCATAGGCAATTATTATTTTAAAGTCTGATACTTTCAGAGCCTTGTTCTTGTTTCAAATTAAAAAAAAAAAAACCTACTTGAGTTATCTCTCCCAAGCAAAAAACAATACTGGCTGGTTTAGACAGCAGAGGATTTTATTTAAAATTTACAAAATCGTTCCAGAATGATTTTAGTTTTCTTTTTGCTATACAAGGACATTATTGGGACAACTGGCAAATGCTAAAGAAGGTCTGCAGACCAGAGAACAGTATCAGATCCATGTTAATTTCATAATTTTGCAAATTATGCTGCTTTCATAAGAGATTTTGTTTTAGTAAGTACACAATGACATTTTAGATGAAAAGCATCATCTCTAGTTTAGAAAAATCACATACACACACACACATACACACACACACACACACACACACACACACACACACACACACACAGAGCAGCCAATGTGGCTGAAGGGATAGCCAGGAATTCTTTATACCACTCATAACTTTTGTGTAATTTTAAATTATACCTCAGTTTCTTTTTAAGTATTTAAGGATGCAAAGAGTTGGAAGATAAGGTTACTGTGCTGCGTGGGTCCCAATAACATGCCTGAATCTCTAAAGACAACAAGAAGATGCTTAGTGAATCACTCAAGAGCAGAGGAGATTGCAGGAGCCCTGAGCTGAAAGGCTTTAGAACAAGAGTCAGTGCTCTAAGTGGCAGCATGGAGCTGGACCCTGGTGGATGATGCTGCCACCACCGTGGTGTGCCACATGTTGCATCCTGCACTGCTGCTATGCTGACCCTTGACACACAGCAGGCACAGTTGCTGTCACTGCTCTAGATGGTTAATCTTTGTATAATCTCCTCCATTGCCTGGCACTCATCTCCAGGACCTCTGCTTTTTAGCTTCCTCCCTTCAAATTCAAAGTCTGGAGTACAGATTGATAAGTGCCCCAGTCCTAAGGCTGTATCTAGGTACCAGGGAAGCTTGTCATATGAGTAGCAGGATCTTTCGGTCTTTAGGAGGATGCCTATGTTCTGCTTTGCCCACAAAGGGAAGGATGCTCCCAGGAGGAATGGGTTTCCGATACTGCATAGAATGACAAATTATTACAAGATAGTGCTTGAGGCTTCTCCTTTAGCATGGGTGTTGCTTCACTGAAGGCAGGAGTGAAAGAAACTGCATTTCTCTCAACTTGAAAGGAATAAACTCTTTACAGATGTTGGATCCTAACTCTCCTATATACTCAAAATGGTCTTAATGTGGAAGAAATTATCCTTGATGAGGTTTAACTACCTTCTGACATTACATGGAAAAATGGAACCTTTTGTTTTCAGTTAAATTGATTTGATCCTGAATATTCCTTATTCTGGACATTCGTATCTTTCCTTGTTCTCTCTCACTCATTTTTTTGTTGTAATAATTCGTGCATTGTAAGCATACATCTTTGTTAGGTACAAATTGATATCGACATACGTGCACACATTTCTCATTTGACCCCTTCCCCAATTCCCACCCCGCTCCCTCGCCCTCCCTCCCTCTCAAGTTAAGTTTAGTGAGTGACCTTGCACTCATTTAAAACAAAAAGTTTTCCTCTTCTGGATTTCATTTTGTAAAAACTACTGAGTTATTCTACATGAGGTTGACCTTTCTGCTTCAGAAGAGACTCCGTTCCCATCTCTCAAAAACATAGCCCAGCCCTCAATCTGGCACAATTCCTAGTGCATATCAGGGACACAGCCAACTTTTGTTTTTTACTCAAACCTTGATTTGCTATATAATACAAATATAATTATCTACTTTAATATCAAGGTTTTACTCTGGCCTAGTAGTATGTTGTTTATGACTTAGCATTACGAACATTTTTTATGCTCTTGGTATCTTATTGGGAAAAGAAGCTCTATATTTCTATCAAGGAAAAAATAACAACAATATCACATAATTCTTAAGAGCATAATATTTTATCTTTATAAATGTGCCTCGTAAAAATGATTAGAGGAAAGAAGCAAGATATGAGAAATTGTACTCTAAAAGTATTTGACGTCTGTTTGGAATTATGTTACTTGATTGTAGAAGGTTCCTGCAGAGGGATAGAAGGAATTTTAACGTTCCAATTGGCAGTCAGATTGGAGATGAGCTAGCTGGCCTTCTCTCTGTTCTGGAGAGAGATGATTGGGGGGGTATAATAGAGGAAGAAGTTTACTCACACTGCTCTGAGGGGTGATTCAGGTGGACTGCCTGAATTATGGAACTTATTGGCAGCAAGTAAATATTGTCAGAGTGGATTGCCCTGAGATGCTTTAGCTGGAGATGGCTTTGAAAACCACTCATCAATTACAGACAGTACCCTGTAAAGCAGCAGAAGCATTCCTCAAAGGCTTTTGTGCAGAAAATTTGAAGACACCTGCTATCTCTGACCTCCTCTAGCTACCTCTGCCTTCACAGGTGACCCTTCTTACTCAAAGACTTCAGCTATTTATCACAAACCTGCCACATATTAATTATTGAACAATGCCTGTTACAGGACCATGACTTTACGTTGTCTCAGGAATGATAAAGACCAGCATTTGTCTTTTTTAACCCACTGAGAAATTCTGTGGCCTCCAGTCACAGGTGAAAGGATCAAATTTGGAATTTCTAGAAGCCAGAATTACATTAGGGTTAAGCAGAACTCCAGTTTTCCCAGAGCACTGCCAGCTTATTTGAAACAGGAAGTAAGATAACATGTTCTAACATGGTGGAAATTGGAAGTTAAATGAACCCACCTGAGGACAGCAAGGATTGGTAATTCAGGCCCATGGATGTCTAGAAGGTCCGTGAAAAGGCTTCAGGATAGTCATGAGTCTATGAGAAGCGTAAGCAAATGTTGTACATGTATTTTCCTGAGAAATGTCCACACTTTTCATCAGAGCCTCAAAGGGATCATGAACCCAGAACATTTGGGAATGTAGTGAGTGACGTAAATCTCTCTGATTCAAAGATGTCTCTGCCTTAGCCAAAGCCAGGCTAAAGGGCAGAACAGATTCTACTTCCTTGCATATCTTCTATAAAGGAAAACTAAAATGTTGCTGGAATGAATTGATAAATTGTAAATTCATCTCACTCCTGCTGGGCATTGCCCTTAAGTGAAATTAAAGACTGAAAAACTGTTCCTGTATCTTTTAAGCATTTTTGTAAGACACCCACGTAGTCATAGCCAAATTCCCTGATAAAAATAATACATATAACCTTAAAATCTTGAAGCTATAATTGGCTCTGTTTCTTAAAGAAGTCATATTTGAAGAACTACAGTTGATTAACTATAAAATAATATAAAAATTGTTTTCTGTCACATCTCATAAAAATGAAAGAATATACATGTCTTATCTTATTTCTCATACCTTTCAATAAAGATTCCAACTTCCTCATCTCATAGCTGTTCCAGAACCTTCCACATGGTCACCCTCCATGTTTTCTCTCTCGGTCTTAGATGCTTATTTTTCTCTCTTTGTCCTCATCACTGTAGTCTTGCTATTTATTACAGAAATCGATTTAATTGTTTGGCTTAGCCCTTCTTCCTGTCTTCTATATCTGGGCCTGCCCTTCTCCATCCATTTTCCAGAGTCTATGTCCAATATGCTAATGACTGGGCAGGAGAAGTATGAAAAGGAGAGAAATAGGAAACACACACTCCTAAATCTTGTTCTGGTTACACATGGCACAGGGATGATTATAAGAAATGGATGATTTATTTCATTAGTTAATTTTAAAACCCTTTAATATGCCTCCCAGGTACTTTCCTGATTTGGAAAGCTACAAAAGAAAATGGAAATGTTTAATGCTTTCCAGAATTCTGATTCTCAATGTAGTTTTCATTAATATGAAATCAGTTTTATTCCAGGCCCACTCAGCGATGATGGACTTATATAAACCGAGCCACCTGTGCTAGACATTGCAGCTAAATGATGGTTAAATGCAGATGAAAAAACTCGTCTCATTTTCAAGGGAAGTCTCTCTCGTGGGCAGGTAGGTGAATGGAAGATTATAGTATGGAAGATAAATGCACCAACGAGGGTATGCATATTGGCAGTGGGAACTCAAGGGGGAAAGAAATCTGCAGGAGGTTAACCAAATTCTGTAATAAATAATACACATAACCATATTGCAGGATGAATAGTGTCAAATTTTCCCTTACTTTCCTTTCTGGGAAGGATGTGAGACCCAGTGACTACACATCATTAGTCTAATCTAGAGGCAGCTGATAATGAGATCATTGCCAAAGAGGAACATCTCAGTGTAGTTATCAGAGGTGAGAGTACAAACCCTGAGGAACGGGGCCACAAAACGGGGAAAGCAGAAAATGGGCAATGAAGGAAGAAAAATGAAATTTTGCCTATAACATGACATATGGCTTAAGCCTTGTTTACAAGGTAAATATTATGTTTATTATTTATAAAAAACACTTTCACCTATTAGAGGTATATGTAGTCTCTTCTGTTATGATTACATCCAAGATAAGAAAATCAAGGCACCTACAAAGAAAAATGTGGCAACTTTTCTTCTACTACTCCTGCCCATCCCGTCCAGCTATTGAGAAAGGAAGAAAAGTCTAAGCCCCACGTTTAGGAGAGCACTTGTTATATTTATCAAGATGTTATCGTCGCTGGCAGGATTATTCACCGGCAGTGTCTGCTGCTTGGGATGGGGAATTTGCTTGGGATGTATGTATTATTCATATTTACAGCCAGCCTGTTATAACAAGACTTTAAATTTGCCACCTCATGTTTATATACACATGGCAACAAAAAGGGACAGAGAAATTGACTTGGAATTTATTCAGTAGGTGTTTTTATAGCCTATACCCTGTGTAGAGTCACCATGGAGTGACTCAAAGAGTTGAGGGGGGCGGTGTGAGCTGCACATATGAAAGGTTAAATAAAGATAAAATAAAGATGAGAAGAAATAAAATACATGAAAATATCTTTCAGTACCCCAATCAACTCTCATATAAGTAAAAACGAGTGGTTGACCAATATCTTGTAACCTCAATTTCCACTTGAAAACGTGCACCCTAAACTCATGAGTGTGCCAACCCCTCATGACACAGCAAAGCCTCTATAGAACAGGCAGGTGGAAGAAAAAGAGAAAAATGAAGACAGAACCAGGTGGAGATACAAGAGAATACGCTGTGTATTCAATAAAACTTGAATTATCTGCTGAATCCCCAGGGCTTAGTGTAATATATTAGTAGGTGTTCAATAAATATATGCTCAGTTAATGAAAAATGCATGCATAGATGAATGCCAGAGACTATCTTAGGACTGGAGAAGCTCGCTGTAACGTGCTCCAAAATGTGTTCAATGTCTTTGTGTATGTGTGTGTGTGTGTGTGTGTGTGTGTGTCTGTGTGTGTGTCTGTGTGTGCATGCTCATGCTTGATATATAGCATATAATAGATGGTTGATGAGTGTCGAAGAAAGGAATTAGTTAATATCATAGGACCATGGAGCTTCCCAGTGTATGAGGCCATCAGTCATTTTCTTAAGCCTCAAGAAAAAGGTGTTGATGAATTTAATAGAAAAGAGCAAATGACTAGAAAAGGATTCTGAATTAAAGTCAATATGAGTTCTGTCCTTGCCAATTTCTCCTTCTGTGACCTTGTACAACTGCTCAACCAGTTAGGCCTTAGTTTTCTCACCTCTTCAAGGGGAGGAAGACATTATTATGCTATAGAATTTTTATAAAGGTTAAGTAAGATAGTGTATTACAATAGTTAATAGCTCAATATGTGTTTGTGTCAAGAAGAAAATTTCTAACCTATATGGAGTTGTTGTATACTAATAACTACTAATAATAAGGAAAGATTTTTTTCTCTGGAGTCTTTTAAAAGGAGAAAATGCTAACCAAACTCACAAGCATATTTGCTTAATATAATTTATGGAAACGCTCGTGCTTTTGGTCGGTGGCATGTCTTAAGGATTTTGCATACTAGGGGAAGTGCTTTAAAAAATAATGTAACATGATAGTATAAATTATCTGGCAGCAGGCTGTCATGTTGTGCCACAAAAATTCTTCAATATTTAATTAAAAACTTCAACAACTTAAGATTCAAGACATGTCAAGAATATTAATTGGGGGTATAGATAGCTGTTGAGGACTTCTGCTGTCAGCTTCGATGTCTTTCCTAGTTCACATTCCTGGGGAAGGCTTTGAAAGAGTGGGCCCAACTACTGCAGCAGATGCTATGGTTACAGTGGAAAGTGGAGATATTAGTGTCTATTTTTGATACGCTGCCCCAGCTGAGCTCAGGATGGATATTTTGGAGAGTCAGAAGTGGAAGGAACTGAGAAGCCTGTCAGAGTTAACAACTAAGGAGTCTCAGGGGTACAGGAAAGACGGCTTCCAAATCTGCAGGGGTTATAGCTGGGCAGGGAGATATGTAAAGTTTTAGGAATATTAAATAAATGAAACCACTTCTTTCAGTTTCTTGTACTCTGCACAGTGCCAGCTCTGGGCTCTGGGACAAATCCGCTGACAAGTGATTAATATCAAGGAGAACCACCCAAATCCAGAGATATACATAATTTTTCCTCTGCCTGCTTTTGGTCGACAGCCACTTGGATAAGACATAGTCACTTAGATAAGACATGCCAACGGGGTCAAATGCGGTCATGGCAAAAGTCACGATCGAGTGAGTTCTTGCCACTGGTATGCCCTGTCACTTAAGGCATCCAGGAAGGCAGGGGCTTTATTTGCCTCAACACTCTCCTTGTGAACTAGGAATGATAATTTCTCCTTCTTTCCTCAGTAATGCAACGTGGGTCAAGTCCCATATAAACTACCTGGCCACCTTATCCCCAGGTCTCCCTTCACTTACTCTAACCTCAACCCCAGCACTTTACTGAAATCTGAAAAATAGAAACAGGGGGGAAAAGTGTTTACAACTGGCAAGTTCTTTTACAATGATCTGATTACCTAGCCCATTTTGCAGAAGAAAAAGATGAGGACCGGAGAGACTGGCTTAAGAGGTGAACCCAGACTAGAACCCCATACTCTTGATGGCCATCCCAAAGCACTCTCCAGCATTCGTAGCTTGAGAAGTGAGATGCGCTGAAGGTGACAGGCTGAGCTGGAGAAAAGAAGAAACTAGGAAAAGCCTTTGAGGGGAAAGTTTGAGCAAAAGGGATTTGTAAACAGAGCAACATCCTAAAAGAGCAAATGAATTTGATATGCAAGAATATCAAGTGAAAATGAAAGCAACCTGTTAATAAGTGTGTGTGTATGTGTGTGTGTGTGTGTGTGTGTGTGTGTGTGTGTGTGTGTGTTACTAGGAATTGAACCTAGGGACACTCTACCTCTGAGCTACACCGCTAGCCCTTTTTTATTTTGAAATAGGGTCTTGATAGGTTGCTGAGAATCTTGCTGCATTGCTGAGGCTGGCCTCTAACCTGTGATCCTCCTGTCTTAGTCTCCCAAGTACTGGGATTACAGGCATGTACCACCACACCTGGCTCTGTTAATATTTAAATGATATTAAAGAAGTGAGCATTAATGTCCCTCCAAAAATAAAAACAAAACAACCACCAAAAAACCCACAAATGAATGCATGCATCAAAGATTTCTTCATCCTGATTATTTTTTATTGTGGAGGATCTGACACTAAACTAGTTAGTAGGACCAAAAAGGGCAGTGGGGGAGGTGGCGAAAGTCTGTTTGATCCTCCCATGTCCACCAACTGGATCCAGTAGGGAACAGACACAGGTACCATATAGACAGCAGTCAAGCTGGATCCAAAGACTCTGGTCTGTCTGCATTCAGCTTCTCTATTCTGAAGGGGAAAAAACCCTGGACCTGAAAAGAAAATGGCAATTTTAGTTTGTGCTTCTCAAAAAGTGCTGAAGATTTGAACTATCTGAGAATAGCTGTGAATTCCTCTGACCAATAGAAAGCCTCAGGTTGTCTGTGAAATCTATTAAACCAAATAGCCATCAAGTCAACCACTCTGTTAATTTGTTGGTTCAGTCCAGACAGTTAACTAGTGGGATTTGATGAACACAGCCCTCGTGTCTCCTCACCTACATATTCGGGGCAATGCTACCTTCCACTAGTGGATGAATATCCCTACAAGGCTGTGATGTTTGGGTGCACTGAACACAGAACACCCATACGACAAGTTTTTGAGATGAAGCAGTAAAATTTGGCAGCAATCCTATACTGAATAAGGAAGACCACCAGGCTGGGGGAATCTAGACTAGACAAATCAGAGAAACATACTTTTAAATAGTCTCTGAGACTGCAGGCTCCATATGCAGGCTGCCTGGTTCAAATTGTGCCACCACCCTTTACAAGTTATGTAAATTTTCGACATGTCAGTTTCCCCACCTGTCAAAGAATAATTCTTTTCTTATGGAAGATTGAATTTAAAATATTTATGAAGGGTTTGGAAGGGAGTGTGGAGCATAAAATAAGTGCTCTATAAATATTACTATTAAGCCAGAAATGGTGGCACACATCTGTAATCCCAATACTTGGAAGGCTAAGACAGGACGATTTCAAGTTTGAGGCCAGCCTCGACAACTTAGTAAGACCTGTTTCAAGATAAAAAAATAAATTAGAGCTGGGAATGTAGCGTAGGGGTAGAATGCCCTTGGATTTGAACCTAGTACCACAAAAAATTAGTATAGTTAACAATAATAAATAATAATGAACATTATGTAAATATATAAAGTACCAGTAACATGAGGAAATGATGAATGAACATGATAGATGCTTTAAACACATAAACAGTGATATTACAAATACAAGGTTATTATGGTGTTAGTAATATGAATAGGGGAATGATTGAGGAAACAGCCAGCAATCCTCTGCGTGTTACTTAATCTCCCTAGGACAGCTAGCAATCAGTTGGGAGTGTCATACTGTGCAGCTTTTACCTTGGGGCTCAGGGAGAAGGTAGTTGACTCACTGGTTTGGTGGGCATACCAAAACAATTGCAGATATCATTGAGCCCTAACCCTATATTCAGAGATTAAGGAACTATAAATAAAATATGTTTCCTGCCATCAAAGGCCATATAGAATAGTGGAGGAAGAACAATGACTTATATTCCAAAGAATAAGGGTCATACTATTTGCTCAGAGAAACCACCCTTGGCTCCATTTTCTTCCCACAATGCCCACACTGTCCCATCTCTATCCTCCCAGATTAGGTGTTCCTATTACAAATCCTCAAAACTTTATGTTCTTCTCTTTTGTGGCCTTTAGCATGAGTACAATTTAAAATCTTCTTGAAATTTTGAATTCAATACCTGTTCTACCTCCCTTGACAGTAACTTCCTGAAACCCCAAACCACATATGTCCTGCTGGATCCCCACTGGTATACACGATTCCAAGCACATACAAGACTTGAAAGAATGAAAGTGGCAGAACTGGGGAAAGGTGTGCAGAGGAAGAACTGGATTTTGAAGGATATGCAGAAGTTCACTGGGGGAAATGTTTCATGCTTGAACATTTAAACCAGAGGAACACTAACTAACTAACTAACTAACCTGATGATGTGTTCCTACTAATTGTGAACCTATTGTTTTTCTGAAAAGTGTCATCATTTTGACATTTTGGAGAGATGTTTGCTGAACAAAAAGAGCTGAGTGCTACAACTGGTTGAGGACCTGAGATTGAGTTCTATTTTTGCAAATGAGGAGCTCCGTGCACCTTACTGCACTCACCTGAGCCTCAGCTTCCACATCTATATGATGGAAGTGGCCACTGTCATAGCATGGATGCAGGTGGGAAAAGCATTTCCAAGACAAAGAGTAGAGCTACAGTTGGGCGTGGTAGCGCACGCTTGTAATCCCAGCATTTGGGAGGCTGAGACCAGAGGATCCGGGTCCGTGGCCAGCCTCAGCTACCTGGTGAGGCCCTCTGCAACTTAGTGAGACCCTGTTTCAAAATAAAGAATAAAAAATAGGGCTGGGGGTATAGCTCGGAGGTAGAATGCTCCTGAGTTCAATCCCCAGTACCACACACACACACACACACACACACACACACAAAAAAGAGTAGAGCTACAGATAAGTTTATTTAGGAAAGGAAGATATATGCATTCAAGAGAGAATGTGGGCCATCTCCAGAGTGAAGGACACCTTTGGGAGTGCACGGATCCTTTTTCATAGGAGATTTTCGGTGGGGGGAGTGGATAGGAGGAGGTAGATGAGAATGACAACAGTTCAGTAGTCACAGATGATTCAGGGTGCTTTGATCATCTCCTGGGTCCTGATGGGACCTCCAAGGACATGTTCGAGTCTACATTTTGATTGTATCACAGCTGGGCTTGCGATCGGATCATGCCCTTGGGGCTGCAATCAAGCAGATGGGCCTCATTGGGGTCTGTGGTCAGAACTCTAGTTCTTGGGGCTCCCTGAAGCCTCTTCTTGGCTGCCTCCCTCAGGTGAGGAAGAAACTGCAGTGACATTTACTTCCTCCAAACTATTGCAAGAATTGAGCCCATACATTAGAGGGAAGCCCTTTGGAAACGGCAAGCATTCTGTGAGATCTGCTTATAAAAATACTTGGCTATAACTGTGTTTGGAAAACATCAGAGCTAGAATGATACAAACAGCACATACAACCGCCTGTCATAAAAGGAGAGGCCTTTAGAAGACTCTGGAAGTGGCCAGTCAATGTGTTTTACAAACCCAGGTTCTCCATTAACATCAACAAAAGAGAAATTCATCAGTATTCTCTCCCTCTGAATCTAGGCCAGGACTGTTGCCTGAATTTCATGTTAAGTAATAAAAGCACCGACATTAAATGTGTCACCACGAATCAACAACCTATTCAAGGTAAGATATTATGGCACAGCGGTCCCCAAGAAACGTGTGTTTTTAAAAATATGCTTAAAACTGCAAGGGCTTTGTGTGGCTGCTTTGTGAAATCACTAAAGCCAAAGTATTTGTATTTTAATGTTTATCCCCAAACTGGCCTGCTGTTTTCAAATTGCCCAGGAAACGAAATGTTGAAAATGGAAGGAAACCAGCACACGCTAGATTTAGAAATGTAGTGTTAGTAAAGCAAGCTGTGGGGTTCTGATACCTTAACAGCACCATAAAATGCTCATAATTAAATAACTGCTCTTAACATAACTATTCCTATTTTCCCCCAAGCCACTTGTGTAAAAGCATTTAATGCTCATTCTTTCATTACCAACCAGAGACTCTTGTAAAGAAGTAACTGGTTCCAGAAATTGTTAAAAATGTTTTAATAATGGTGTCTTTTACAAAGGGGAGAAATGTATTAGAAAACAAAATCAGCCTTTAGATTCTTCCTGTGGTTCTTTTTATTGGTGGTGGGCCTACAGTAATGATTTATACCGGGGAATGTCATGCCATGGAGCTGCTACATGAACAATAGTGGTGAAAGCGATAGCAAAGTGCGTTCTGGTTATCGGTGTCCCAGACACAATGGCTGCCAATAGCTGGAAAAGAAGGAACAAGGACCACAGATGGGGTAGCCAGACTGCCAATTTTGGAGGAAGGAGAAAGATGGTACCAAAACCCAGCTAGGATTTATAGTTTCTCTCTAACGTCCTGGCATAATTTCTACAATATTCTGTTGACCTCATATCAGCTGTGGGAGGTAACAGAGTAACTGAGGCTGAGATAGCTTGAAGAAGTATCTCAAGGTTGTACAGATAGTCACAGAGTTAATATTATGTCTCACACCTGTGTGACTTTCAGTTCCACTCACTCCCTATTATTCAATGAACAGTATTAAGGGAACAAGTTAAGGCATTAAAGCTAAAGAGAAATGAGAACATGTTCTGACCTTGGCAAGATCCAAGGAAAGGGAAAATGTTATAGAATAAAGTCTTTGCAAATTTGTTGCTGGGGCATCTGTCTCTGAATGACCCCCTAAGCTTGTTCAAAATAAAAATAAATCTTGCCTTCCCACTTTATAGAATAGGAATCGTTAGGCATGAAGAACTTCAAGTGATTCTTATGCACGGTTAGAGACCAACCCTAACAACCGAGCATGGCGTGATACTTTATTCTCTATGCTTAACTTGATGGGAGTAGTCTTCGAAGAGCTACCTTTCAAGGCTCTATTGTTTGATAAGACACATTTTGAGGAATACAGGTTTATATAGGTACAATTATAATCCCCTCTAACTCATCCATGGTGTGAATAGAGGAATCTTAGGAGTACAAGTTTGAGGTTATGGTATCATGAACACTTTATGAGTCATTCAGTCCACGCACATGTTTTTGTTCCCAATGGTAAATCTGTTTTCAGCTCACTCTAATCAGAAACTAATTTTTCCCCCCACAAGAGTGGTATATTCATTATCTCTTTCTGCATAGAAAATCACTATACAACTTAATGGCTTAAAACAAAAAACAGATGGATATGAAGGGCACGATGCTCATTCAAAAAGCCAACCTTAAAAGGTCATCTATGATGTGATTCAACTCATTAACATTCTTGAAATAACAAAATTATAGAGATGGAGAACAAATTAGTGGCTGTTAGGGAGGAGGGATGGTGTTCCGGATGATTATGACTATAAAGGGGTAGTATGAGGGAGATCTTTGTGGGGATAGAACAACTTTAATGTATACATTGGGTAAAATGGCACAGACCTCTGCAGACATATGGAACCTGGTTCTGTCCTTGGTCATGACATTGTACTATGGTTATATAAAATATAACCATTGGGAGAAACTGGGTGAAGAATACATGATACTTTTCTGTATCATTCCTAAAGCTTCCTGTGAGTCTATAACTATTTAGAAATACAAAAAGTAAAAAAGCATGTTCTCCCTAATATGCGGATGCTAGGGAGAAAATGGGGCATAAGAGGGACTCCAGATGAAAAAGGAGAAACCCTAGATAAGCAAAGAAGTTGACTTAACTGAAGGTGATAGATGGGGATTGGGGGAGGGAACACCGTAATGCACATGATGTACTTTCACAAATATATCAAAGTCAATCACTAAACTGAACTTGAGAAGGAGGGAGGGTGAGGGAATGGGGTGGGAATTGGGGAAGGGGCTAAATGGGAAATGTGTGCATGTATGCCTTTATCAGTTGGTACCTAACAAAGATGTATGATTATAACACACCAATTAATAAAAAATAAACAAAATTATTTTCTATAGTCCTTGTTGATCAGAAATACAATGATTGGTGGCTTGGGCTCAAGGTCTCTCAAGAGATTTCAGAGGAGCTGTGGGCTGGAGCTGTGGTCTCATCTGAAGGCTCAGCTGGAGCAAAATCTGCTCCTAAGCTCACATTTGGTGAGATTCAGTTCCGCAGGGGTTGGTGGAGTCAGGTCCTCACTGGAGTTCTTCTTCAGTTGCCATTTGGCCTCTCCATAGATCAGCTCACAGCTCACAGCTCACAGCCTGGCCTCTGGCCTTTAAACAAACAAATAAGAGACAGCAGACAGAGAAAAATGACTGACAGTTTTGTTAAATTAGACTCTCCCCAAGCAGGAAAGTATTATTTTATGTTCTATTTTAATTTTTGGTACTGGGAATTGAAGCCAGGTACAATATACCTCCAAGGTACACCCCCAGTCTTGTCTTTTTAAATTTTTGAATCAGGGTCTTGCTGAGTTGCTGAGGGTCTCACTAACTTGCTGAGGCTAGCTTCAAACCTGTAATCCTCCTGTCTCAGCCTCCCAATGTCTGGGATTGCAGGCATGTACCACCATGCCCGGCTAGACACTTTTAAATATCAAACTGTGTTGAAACAAGTGTCTAGTACAGCACAGGGGCTTTCCAAAGTTGACAGCTATGATATGAGTTGATAAACCCATTAATGACTATTATGGTTGCTGGCACACACACAAAAAATGTCATATGCTGCAAAAGCTTGAGTCCTGAAGAGTTAGCAGGTAGTATTTCATTTTTTGAAACAGTGTGTGCTAGAAATACCTACTGTAGAGATCTGTTTGTCTCAAGGAGAGGTTGTGAACTAGCTGCTTGGCACTGCTACTAGTAAAGAACTCACACGTTTCTTGGAGAAGAAAAGGAGGATCAGCTTTCTTGGCCTGGGGTGTAGCTCAGTGGTAGAGCACTTGCCTAGAAGATCAACTTTCTTACAAGACTTTCCTGTAAGGATCCATTTGAATGTCCCAGGGGTAGCCAAAGAGCACACCACTTATGTGGAAACTTCACACTGGTAGAGAGAGAGCTTGTGCTCGCCAATATCACTTTTCTTTCCCTTTCTTCCTGACCACCATCCTAAATGGCATTTCTGGAACCTTTTCACTTAGGTGGAGTGGTGTTCCAGATAGTGGGTACGGGGGAGCGATGCCATTTCTTGTATGGGTGCATAGAATGTTTTCCATGTATGGTCTCCATTGGCCTGTGATGAAAATGAGAAACAAATCATTGTCATGCTAAGCCATGGAGATTTGTGACAGATGTTAGCTTATCCCGAATAATGCAGCCATTATTCTATAAAATAAGGCCTGAAATCAACTGTTTCCCAACATATCTGATGGTTTTGAGGACATGCCTCCCTGCTTTGAATGTGAAGACCCACTGCAGGAAATAGTTTAACCTAAGGGGGTAAAAAAAAGACAATTCACACTTTAAGTAACCCCTGGTTTCATTTGTGTGTTTGTGTGATGCCAAATTATTAGGCTGATTAAACACACACTTTTCATATTAGCTGGTTAAAACCTAATGTGTAGTGTCGGAGAGATCATTTCTCCCCCCACAATGTCCTTTTATCACTTACTATTCTTGTTCATATGAAAAAACTACAAGGTTGCATCGAATCTAAAATTCTGGGGTAGTAGGAATCCTGGTAATAGACAGTCCTCTCATTCTATGCAGAAGGGTCAGTGCTAAGATAGAGGGAATACAGGTTGCTAAGGGAGCCTGCAGGTAATAGACTTAGCAGCAATTTTAACCTGGGTGTCTTAAGATAATGATACCCATCACCATTTAGATGGTTGGGTGCTGCCACCTGCCCTCTACCATTCTGGCCCCTCATCATCTGCACTGCTACCAGGGAGCCCAGTTCTGTAACAGCATTGCAGACTACAGACTATCAGCACTGATGTATGGAGGACAGGCACTATGAGCTTCTCAAAAATGCTGCAGTCCCCATTACCAGAACCCTGGAATAACAAATTTTCCTCTGGGCCCTCCAGAGGGGCATAGTCAGAAGATGGGCTCATGACTATATCGAGTAGATCCATTCTTGCATGCTCACTTCCCTGAGCTTTTTGATCCTTTCTTCTGTGCTCAGCTACTGAAATTCTGACATCTCTACTGTATTTAATGTGGTGATTACTTTTTTAAGCAATGGAGAGGCATTTCAGCAAGTGTGGCGGGAGCAGTGAGTGCTCAGGTTCTTAACAGGATGAGTGCTGTATCATGGGAGGCGTCCCATATCAATAAATTGTCCTTCACCTAGCTGTATATCTTACCTTTAGGGAAAACATTTTCAGGATTCTTTCCCAAACTTACTCATAATATCAAGGTCTAACTTTTTCCTTATTAGTGGTCTAACTTTTGATTGAGTATCATATAAAAGCTAAGAGTTCAACCCCCTTGGAAGTCTTCCAGCTCTTACAATTAGGTTCCAGTCTCAATTTTCAACATGGCTCTCTAGCTATAGGAAATGAGGGTCTTTATAAGCACCACCAAGGAGGGTTTCTGACACTCACAGCTTGCTTTAAATTGTTGATTAATCCACCTAATCCTGCACATTATCTCTTCAACAAGCTAAGTACCGCTTTCTCTTTTTCTGTTTTTTTTTTTTTTTTCAGTACTGGGGATTGAACTCAGGGGCATTCTACCTCTGAGCTATACCCCCAGCCCTATTTTTTATTCTTTATTTTGAAACCAGGTCTCACTAAGTTGCGGAGGGCCTCACTAGGTAGCTGAGACTGGCCGCGAACCCAGATCCTCCGGTCTCAGCCTCCCGAATGCTGGGATTACAAGCATGAGCCACCACACCCGGCGTAAGTACCGCTTTCTTGATACCTCTTGAATGCCGAGATATTACACAGAGGCCAGTTCAGGCCCTTGTACCTGTACCTCAGCCCAGTTCATTCTAGGTGAAAGATGCAGACACACAGCTGCACATGCCAGGGACTCTTGATAATCCCTTACCTCTGGGCACGGGACTTTCCTTAGCGACCCGAGCTGAAGATGGGGATTCTTGTGTTATGGTTGTTCAGGAAGTGGTGTCAGGGAAACCTGTGAAGATGTGAGGGTGCAGGACATGACAGGGGAAGAAGTTAAGTCCAGGTGAGAGTTTGGCATCAGTCTAGTCTGATCTTGTTTTCTCCGGGGAGTTCTGGTGACTGAATGACACCATGCAGTTGCTCCTCCTCAAGGCAAGGGACCAGCTTCTGTATTCTTGAGTATTCTGTCACTGGCTATTGGCCATTCCCAGAGAGGGATTATCTTCCGGACATCTACAGATGAGGCAGCTCTTATCAGCTGAGGGTAGTTTTCCAGAGAATGGTATAGCTGTGTGCCCCTAGAGGTTGATACTATAAAAGTCGGAGGATGAGTGACCAGCCTTAAAAGGAGATTTGGCTAAGGTGCCAAGGTGTTCTATTATTGAGAAAGGTTTCTGCAGGCTGAATGATTAAGGAAGCTTCTGCATGTATGGGGGCCTCGAACTTTTTGTCTGAAAAGAGTGGACATTATGACCACAATCCTGGGTTTGCTACTTAATTTACTGATGCATTAATTCATGCATTCATTTATGTATTCATGCAACAAATACATATCATGTGCCCACTATGTAGCAGACACTGCCTCTGTAGGAGCTAAGTAGATAGCAGTGAAGCAGAAAGATGTCTTCCCTGACCTTAAGGGGCTTACAGCCTTGTGATAAAAATAATTACAACATCATTATAGAGGAGCTGCACTGTGTGCGTATCACCCACCACCAGATGAGTGATTTGTACTCACAAAGAAAAAGACCCAACAATGTCAATGCAGTGAGCTCTTGGGCATGATATCCACTCGGTGAACACATTCTCTGGGCTCAGTAGGAGATGAGAGATGTAACCTAACCATAATCTAATTGCTGTGCTGAGCATGACTCTAACCAAAGTAATTTCTAATCTTTTTCATTTTTATTTTTAAGTTTGGATCCTTCCAACTTCTGTTTCTGAAACATACAAATGTAGACTGTGAATAAAGGGGTATCCATTTCTGGAAGCCTCTGAGTAGGTCCTGTGCATGCTGCTGGCTACAAAATTTAAGCTGTATCTAAATGTATGTAATCTATTCTACCCAACTTTTATAGGTGCCTGTAAGCTTCAGCTCACTGACCTGCATTTTTTTTATGTTGTTAAGTGTATCCTATATATAATAACTTGAGCCTTGAGGTAGACTTACATGGAACAGGGGAAATGCTGGTTTATTTAAAAGACAGTATACAAATAAGCCTTCTTAGGTTTACTCAAGCCCAGACTGATTTGCTGATTCTGGGTCCTTGGCCTCTGTTTTCCACTGGAGGGAGAGAACTGAGTCTTTATATTGATTGTGTAAAGCGAGCTTGAGTCAGCTGATGTGTAGCAATGCAATATTGAGTTGTTGAGTTGTATTTGTGGCTTGCCTAGAAATGAAAGCTTTTTTATTGGATTATCATGAGGATGGGTAATGAAAGCAAGTCATCATCAAAGTTATTGATGACTTTGCATTTGGAATCAGTAACTAGGGGACACAGGGCTGGGTGATTTGCTAGATTTAGCCATAAAGTATGAATGAGAATTAATTGGTGAAATACATGTTAATAGATCATCATAATGCATCCGTTCCTCATCTATTGGAGAAAATTTCAGCCTTTGAAAAGAAATTTAGGAAGATCAATACTCTGTTTGAAGCAATTTTTACAAAAAAATCTATCAGGGTCAGAGAAACTATGGAGTTACATGACATCTACTGACGGTAGAGAATATCACAATTCAAGCTGCGCTGAGAGATGATCCCCCTTGCCTATAAATATTTGTAACAAACATCTGCATGTGGAAATACTGTGGCTCGGGCCTATCAAACTGGAAACCCAGAGCCTGAAGTTCCCTAGTCAGCTCTTACTCTTGCTAGAGATTGGATGTGAAGTGCCTGGGCCTGGGAGCTAGTGTTCGATTTCACTTCTTTCGGGCTGAAGGATGATGCCAGCAGCCTGCCTCTGGCTCTGCCTGCAAGAGATTTGTGGGCTGTATTGCACACAGGAGCAAAACACATCACTGTCTTTCTACTGGAAGGGTGCTGCTTGCTCTCACTTGCTCTCACAGGGCTGAAATCTGGCATAACTCAGACAAAGCTCTAGATCCACTATATCTGAGCAGAGAAAATGAAATCCTCGAGCTAGGAAAGGGACTAAGATTTTTGCTAAGTCGGTTATCTATTGCCACAATAATGCTGTGTAAAAACAACCACAAACCTCAGTGGCGTATGTGAATACATTTAGTTTTGCTCATGTTTCTATGGCTTGGTGAGGTGGCGTTGCTAATCTGGGGCAGGCATGGCTGACCTCATCGGAGCTCACTCATGTGTCTGTGGTCAGCTGGATGTCCATGATGGCCGTGGCTCGAGTTTCTTGGCTTTACTCTGTAAGACTTCTTCTCCTCCAGCATATTGATCTAGGCTTGTTCCCAGGCTGGAGGAGGATCTAAGAAAGCAAAGGGAAGCACTCAAGGCCTGTTGAGTCCTGGTCATAGAGCCAGCGGTCTTTCATCTTTCCCGCATTCTCTTGGCTGAAGCAAGTCATGATGGCAGTCCAGATTCAAAGTTGCAGGGAAAACTCTGAAACCAGATGCAAAGGGCATGGATTCAGGAAGGGGTGGAGAACTGCAGACATTTTTGCTCTCAATTTACCATATTCAATGGTGCATAAAAATTCCAGGTTAAAGGGCAGTTTATTGATAAGTGGTTCATGATGAGCCAGTTATAATCAGGCCTATGTAAGAGGAATCAGTACTTTGTGCCAGTCTACCCTGAGCTGATTTTGTAGAATGGCCAAGCTCCAACCAGGCAGGTGTTTCTTTGGAGGGATGCTGGGGGAAGGGTACACCAGACCTCTTGGTATTATTTTTTAAAACTTACTGTGAGTCTATAATTATTTTCAAATGAAAAATTAAAAACAAAACATGTGTTGTGTTTGTTTATGTGATCTTACAGCAACTGCTGTTATGTCTTCAGTAACTTGGCATATCTTACTCTCCTGGGGAGAAGAATGGTAAGAATTGTTACTTACCATTGGGTCTCCAAGTCTAGTCGACCATTCAAAAAACAGTTTACAAATTATTATTAATTTTTTGTGGTACTGGGTATTGAACCCAGGGGCATTCTATCACTGAGCTACACCCCCAGCACTTTTATTTTGAAACAGGGTCTTCCTAAATCACCATGAGCAGGCCTCAAACCTGCAATCCTTCTGTTTCAGCCTCCCAAGTACTGGGGTTACAGGCATGTACCACCACACTCAGATAGTTTTCAAATTATTTAATGATCCCTTGAATGAGTAAATGAGTAAACATATCTTTTTGTTGTTGTTGTTTGTTTTGGTTTTGGTTTTGGTATTGGAGATTGAACCCAGGGGCATTCTACCCCCAAGCTACACTCCAGCTCTTTTTATTTTGTAACAAAATCTTTTTAAGTTGCTGAGACTGGCCTAGAACCTGCGATCCTCCTGTCTCAACCTCCCAGGTACTGGGATTGTAGGTACTAGCTCAAATCTGTTTTTGAAGTATCACTGAGCTATATCACCAGCACAGATAGTGGTGGTCTCAGGATGTGCTACTCTCTGTTTTCCAGGAAATGACAATAGGAAGGCAGGTCCCTTGCACAGTGTCTAGTGACTGCATGATAAAGTGGAGTGGGTCCCACTCTGACAGCTCTCCACGGGACAACACTTATCTGAGATTTCAGAGAAGCAAATAAACCTTTTGTGCTACTGTAGATTTTCTCTTCCCCAGAACGGTCTGCGCTGATCTATGGCAGCAGAACTGGCTGGCCTGTGGTGGGGAGAACGCCACAGCGGACAGGTTTGCCCAGCCCCCTACCCCTGACTGAGCCTACCCATGCAGGTCATTTTAATAATATTTTCCACTTTACTTTCCATCCACAAAACACTTTGCAGCCATTAACTAATTACTCATCTCTGGTCAAAGTCGATAGCTGTCCAGTGCGTGCTGCCTTTAAATATTTAACTGTGTTCAGAAAAGAACAACAAAACCCCCAAATTGGCTAGGCAAGCACATGACATCATCCAATACAGATAGCACTTTTCAATTTCCTCTGACAGGGATTATGTTGCTGTGGAAAGCAAAGCCCTGAGAGGACAAGGGAGGCTACAGGAAGCACAAAAAGCCTGGCCCACGATCATCCTGCGTCCAGCTTAAAACCTGTTAGAGCTTTTCCTTTGCTCTTAAAGTACACAGTGCTTGCAAAAACTCACAAGGTATTAAGTTACCCAGTTTCCTACACTCTGTTTCTTCTGTGGGAGGCTCCCTGTTGCAACTCTGGCCACACTGGTCTTCTTTGGCTCTTTACCACCTTGTCGCCCCGTCTCTCCACACACCTGGGCCTCTTTTGGGGGCTGTAATTGTTCCTTTTGCCTCTCTTTTAACTACATTCTCATACTTCCAACTATAATAATGAGTTCTCTGGAAAGACTTTTCTGATCCACCTGTCGTTAGATAAGGATCCCCTATTTATACTCTTGATATTTATTTTATGGTTATTATACTTAAAAATGAATTATATAATTAATTATTGTCTGCCTTATACTCTATCCTATAAGCACCATGAGATTCCATAGCACTAGTATTGACAATACATATTTGGGTCTGGTGGTGCATGCCTGTAATCCCAGTACTTGGGAGGCTGAGACAGAAGGATCACAGGTTTGAGGCCAGCCTCAGCAACTTTCCAAGGCCCTCAACAACTTAGTGAGACCTTGTTTCCAAATAAAAAAGAAAATAGGGCTGTGGGTGTAGCTTAGAGGTAGAAGCCCCTCTGGGTCCAATCCCCAGTACTACACACACACACACACACACACACACACACACACACATACACACACACACACACACACACATACACACACACACATACACACACACACCAATTGGATGAACTGGACAAATTGGCAAATGAACAAATGAATTGGTCTAATGAATGAAAGAATGAATCAACCAAGAAATTAATGAGGACCTCACCCTTTGAATGAATCAATGAATGAACCAAAAATGAATACCATGTATTCAAAAGGTGGGTGAGAGAGGGCGATCATGTCCTCCACAAGTGTGATGTGCCCTCTCAAGCTACAGAATCAGCTACCTACAGAAAAGCCAAAATGCTTTCCCTAGTGAAAATGGCCATGAACACAGTTGTTGCCTTGTGCTACTAGAGATAGCTGGAAATGCAGTCAACCTAAAATCTTAAGGGAGAATAAATAAGATAAAAGTGCAAGCCAACTCTGCATGGTTAAGGGCTCTTTGCCTGCTTCACAAAGAATGCTCAGAAATAGCCACGCGTGGGGGTGCATACCTACAATCACAGTACTTGGGAGGCTGTGACAGGAGGGTCACAGGGTTGAGGCCAGCTTCAGCCTCAGCAACTTTTGAGACCTTGTTTTAAAATAAAAAAAAATAAAAAGGGTTGACCAGGTATAGCTCAGAGGTAGAATGCTCCTGGGTTCAATCCCTAGTGCTGAGAAAACAAAACAAAACAAACAAACAAACAAACAACTCAGCAATGATCTCACTTGCAATTTCCTGTTCAACACCACAGATAATCTTAGTATAGAAATATGATTTTTAAAATTAATTAATTATATGTACACAATGGAATTTTACTCAGCCATAAAGAAGAACAAAATTATATCATTTGCAGAGAAATGGATGGAACTGGAAAACATTATGTTAAGTGAGATTAGTCAGTCACAAAAAGTAAAAAATCGTATGCTCTCCCTAATATGCAGAAGCTAGGGAGAAAGTGGGATGTAAGAGGGACTCCAGATGAAGAAGGAGAAACCTTAGGTGACCAAAGGTGACTTAACTGAAGGTGATGGGGAGTAGAGAGGGAAACACCCTAACGCACATGATGTACTTTCACAAACATATCAAAGTCAATCACTAAACTGAGCTTGAGAAGGGGAGGGGGAGGGAGTGGGGCAGGAATTGGGGAAGGGTTAACTGAGACCTGTGTACATGTATGCCTCTATCAGCTTGTACCTAACAAAGATGTATGATTACAATGCACCAATAAAAAATATTAATCAATTAATTATTGTTTATAGTAGGGATTGAACCCAAGACATTCTACTTCTGAGCTACACCCCCAGCTCTTTTTTTGTTGTTGTTGTATTTTTTGAAATGAGTTTTCACTAGGTTGCTGAGAGTCTTGCTAAATTGCTAAGAATAGTCTTGAATCTCTGGTCCTCCTGTCTCAGACTCCCAAATGCTGGGATTACAGGTGTGCATCACCATGCCCAGCTTAAAACATATTTTACTTTTAATGAACACATGGGAATTGCACATGTCTATGGAGTGCAGTGTGACACTTCAATATGCGTGTACGATGCACAGTGCGTAACATGACTGGCATATTTATCACCTCAGACGTTTACCATTTCTTCGTGTTGGGAGCCTTCAAACTTCTCTCTACCAGCTATTTTGAAATATTCAATTAATTGTTGTCACTCATAGTTATCTTACCATGTTAGAGAACATTAGAAAGTTTGTAGGAATAAATTTTGATGTGAATTTTGATGGTGTTATTTTCATTTTAAATTAAAAATACAGAGCCTATCAGTTTTAATTTCTCTTGAGCTGGTATTTATACCAGAATGATTGTTCACTAAACTCTGAAGCCAGACATTCTAATTTCTTCCCCATGTCACTTGCCTTCCTTCCAGCATCTTAGAAGCCCTACCCTGAGTTCCACACAGGGTCACCTGTGTAACTGAGGCTGTTTTCTGTTTTTAATTGCACGCATTTTATTTTCCTTCCCATAGCTCAGAAATTCCAGTTTTGCTCCCACAGAGAATTTTTCAAACAAAAAAATTTTCAAACCCAGGGTAGAATGCCCGTGGGTTCAAGAGTGGATTCCTTCCCATGGTCATGCTAGGTTTTGTTTCTGAATGCCTTATACCAACTATAAAAATGTAAGCAGAAGCATGAAACATAGTATTAACAAACATGGATGTCTTAGTCTGCTTGGGCTGTGGTAACAAAATACCATGCACTATGGCTTAAAAGACAGAACTTTCTTTTCTCACAAGTTTGGAAAGTCCAAGATCTTGGAGGCCACGTGGTCAGGTCCTGGTGGGGGGTCTCTTCTTAGCTGGCAGATAGTCACCTTCTTACTTGGTTCTCACAAGGCCTTTCCTTGGTGTGTGTGTGTGTGTGTGTGTGTGTGTGTGTGTGTGTGTGTGTGTATGTGTGTGTAGTGAAAGAGTGTGGGAGAGATATTTCTTTTTATAAGGCCACCAATCCTAGTAGATTAGGACCTCACCCTTATGACCTTATTTAACCTTACCTTTTGTGTGTGTGTGTGTGTGTTTCTGGGGATTGAACCCAGGGGCATTCTACCTCCCAGCTACACCCCAGTCCTATTTTTTATTCTTTATTTTGAAACAAGGTCTCACTAAATTGCGAGAGCCTCACTAAGTAGCTGAAGTGAGCACCACCACATCCAGCTCTTAATTATCTTTTTAAAACCTTATCTCAGCTAGATGTGGTGGCACATTCTTGAAATCCTAGTACTTAGGAGGTTGAGATAGGAGGATGGCAGGTTCAAGACCAGCCTTGGCAACTTAGTGAGACCCTGTTTCAAAAAAAAAAAAAAAATAGGATAGGGGGTGTGGCTCATAGATAGAATGCCCTTGGGTTCAATCCCCAGTACTACAAAACAAACAAGCAACAACAAAACTCTATCTCCAAATAAAGTCACAACGAGTTAGAGATTCAACATATAAATTCTAAAGGGGTGTGCAAAATTCAGACCATAGCTATGGATACACATTTAAAGTTTCACAATGAACTCTCACTAAATTGTTCATGTGGCTTTATTCGATTATATATTTCCAAAGGAGTCACATCCATTATCTCATTTGATTAATGATTGGTATTTATGCATTTTACATTTCAAGTGCTGAGAATTAAGAAAGTGACTTTCAAGGTCATATGGCCTAGAAGTGACAAAGCAGACTTGGAACTTGGATTTCCTAATTTCTTTTTTTTTTTTTTTTTTTTTGCGGTACTGGGGGTTGAACTCCGGGGCATTCTACCTCTGAGCTATACCCCCAGCCCTATTTTTTATTCCTTATTTTGAAACCGGGTCTCACTAAGTTGCGGAGTGCCTCACTTAGGTAGCTGAGGCTGGCCGCGAACCCGGATCCTCCGGTCTCAGCCTCCCGAATGCTGGGATTACA
>PVLC010002292.1:0-46475 GCA_004027655.1 Graphiurus murinus | reverse complement strand
CACTTAGGACAATCTATGTCTGATTCCATAGCGATGAGATGTGCTGGAATGAACAATGTCTTGTCTTTACAAGAACTTGGCAAAGCTAAGATCTCAGTTCTGTATTGAGTTGGCATCAACAGTAGGAAGGTGTGATTTGGGGCAATGATAAAAACCTTGGTTGTTAAAAATTACCTTTCTCTTCCTTATCCATGCTGCTGGATAGTCCATCAGGTAAAAAGATTCCATCCTATTTCAGACTTTCATATACAAAAGACCTTACTGTAATCACATCTCTATTAATGAGGTCACATCTGCTCTTTCTGAAACTGTGCTGCTTCCTTTCATGATTTCTCTTTCTGCTAAGGCTCCTGACCGCTCACCATATCTCCCTGGTCTAATGGCCTTCTGTGTAGGGATCCCACTGTTTCTGTCCACTTACAATTTTCATATTTCTTTGCACATCAAGCAAACATTCTGAAGAGACTTCCCTATGAAGAAAACTTGGTGGTTTCATTAGTGTCTTGATCCCATCTTCCAGGGCACCTTCTCTTCAGCAGCTCTTATGACCCCCTCCTCTTCTGCCACACCCACTGCCTAGTGCTCAGAAAATGATGCTTTTTGCCATTTCAGTGAGCATTGGTTGAATTGGCTCAGCAAAGTCCTCCCTATAGTAAGAATGAGATGACAGCAGAGTCCTGATAACCCAAGGAGTACTCATCTGATATTTAATGTCATTGAACCCAGTTTTCTCTGTAGGTAGGGATGAGATTCCATAAACCCAATTCACCTATCCACCAAAAAACTGTTGAGTACAGCTATGCCCCAGGTACTTTGCATTTAACTTTGGATAAAATGAAATATAAAGCACAGTCCCTGCACTCATAGAGCCTGCAAGCCTACTGGGAGAGATAGACATCGTAGACAACAATACACTATGCTGAGTGCAGAACCCCGAATCTTCCTGTACGGATGAGTGTTGTTAATGGCACAAGCTAGTTTATCACCAGGAGCTATTTCATCCATTTGCCAAATGGATAATAACTGCTTTATGTCAGGCATTTGGCCAGATCATAAAAACACAGAGACAAATAGTTTCAGGGCCCCATCTTTTAGGAGCACGGGGTCTTCTTTGGGGGCTTGGGTAAGTATTGGTCATATAACAGTAATGACTCCTGAATCTATGAAAGCAAAACTTCAAATCTACAGTCTTGGGTTATGAATGTGAAAGCAATTGATATAGTGTACTTTGCAGATCTTGCCCGAGGATACAATGGTATTTATACAACACACAGGAGATCATAACGGGTAAGATCATGAGCTCTGCAGTCAGACTGTTTGAGTATCAGGTCTGGCTCTGATCTTTACTGCTATGTCATATCAAGCCTGGTATGTATGTAGTTTCTTTATGCCTCAGTACCTTGATCTGTAAAATGGAGATAATCACATCTACTTTGTAAGCTGGCCATAATGGCGCATGCTTGTAATCCCAGCAGTTGGGAGGCTGAAACCGGAGGATCCAGGTTCTCGGCCAGCCTCAGCTACCTAGTGAGGCACTACACAACTTAGTGAGATCCTGTTTCAAAATAAAGAATAAAAAATAGGGCTGGGGGTGTAGCTCAGAGGTAGAACGCTCCTGAGTTCAATCCCCAGTACCGCAAAAAAAAAAAAAACAACAAAAAAACAAAAAAACACTACTTTGTAGGATTGTTGTGAGTGTTAAACAAATTCATTTATATCAAGTGCTTAGAACAATGCCTAGCCTGCAAAAAGTTCTCAATAAATGGTAGCTATTGCTATTAGTATCATGTTGTCCCTGTATAGAGTTTCCTATTACTGCAAGTCTCTCCAGTGGAGCAGGGAGGATGCAGATGCCAAAGGCATCATTAGAGACATATTCAGACCTGGTATTCACTGGTACTCTTTTCCTTTCCCAAACCCAAAGTGTGTATGTGTGTGAAATTGACTGTTAAATTTTGCACTCATTTGAATATTGGCCTCTTACAAAAGGATTGAGCACTCTGGATTTCAATTTGGTTTTCTCGGCATCTTCTACATCCTTAGACTCTTCAGTTAACCTCAACTTCTCTGAGGTCCTAATTGGCATAAAGACTGTCTCTTCGGTGGCCACTTGTTCTCCAAGGAAAAGGTACACATCACTGGCTTCACAGCCAAACCCTGTCCAGGTGACCAGGCCCTTTTCGTCATGGGTGACTTCTGTTCACTGTATTCCTTTGTGTTAATAGGATGAGGTTATTTTGGGGGATGGAATGAACTAGCGTCCTGGAAATGACTCCCCAAGAAAATCTCTAGCACAACAAAGTACAGGCTTCATCATGGCCAACTCTTAACAAGATTCCCTGAAAAAGGTTGACAGGAATTGAAGTGTCCCTGCAGGCCAGAAGCAGCAGTGGTGTGACACTTTCTATACTACAATCCTTTCTTATCTGTTCTATGTGGATTACAGACACATTTTGGACAGAGAAAGGAATATGTGAGTATAGTTATTTTGCCCACAGAGAAATATACATATATATATGTATATATATATATATTGTTTCTTTTTTCATATATATATATGAAAAATGATATATATATACATATATATATATATTCTTTTTTTAAGGATGTACTTGAGAGAAGAAGAAGCAGAGAAATAGTGAAAATATTTGAAAGGAAAAATACAGCATCCTCCATGCAGTTCTTGGCTCAGGCATAGAATTCCTCAGCTTTGGAGGAAGCATCCAGCATTCTGACTTTATATACATTTAAGTATGAAGAAATATACACTCTCCTTATTGACCTAAGCCTAATGAAAGAAAGCAATTGATTTATAATAATAGCTAACAATGTGTGGAACACTTATTATGTTCCTGGTACTTTTCCAAAATCTATCTATTTATATAGTGATCTACTTTAATATTCACAGAAATCTGAATGCGGGTTAGTTAGGGACTATTATTATTTTCCCTTTCAGATGAGGTAACTGAGACACAGAGAGCTTAAGTAAACACACCCAGAGAAGGACAGAGGTCATGAATGGTGCAGCAAAGATTGAAACTCAAGCAATCCACTTCCAGAACACACTTCCTTAGCTCCAGGTAAGCCTTACCTTTATAGTAAAGGTATTTGCATGCACCTTCTTATATAAGTTTGCATTTTACTTGAAAGATTGCTGTCCATTCACATCCTCTCAGTTGGCCTCAGCAAGGTTTGTGGGTATGCACTCCACAGACATATGATCACATGTCAGTGGGCAGAATCTGTCTGAGCAGCTTCACTTGCTCTCAGCTGGGGGAGGGGCTGGCTGGGCCAGCTCTTGTTATTCTCATTTTGCCTTGTCATGCTGGGGCACCACATCCTGCACTCTGTTGCTGTGATGTAGGAAGAGACCCTGAGGCTCAAGGTCTTAGTGTCATGGTTGCCAGACACACTGCCCTCAAGATGATGATAAATGAGGATACAGTGACCATGCAATGGGAACAGGCTCCTCTCTGGGGCCCTGAGCCTGCCACCCAGCCCAAAGCAGCTGTAGGCAGCTATTTTGGAGTGGATGCAAATGCGAATCACAATCTGTCAGGCTGTGAGTGTGATTGACATATTTACTGTTGACAACACAAGGTGAACCCTGCGGTCCTCTTAAATATGTGGCCCTTTGCCTCAAGACAACGTGCAGGGCGAGAACGGAATGTGGGATTGTGTTCCAGGCGCACATCTGCTTGGGCATTTTTTTCAAGGCCTCTTGAGAATTCCCCAGGCTTCTCTTGACTGACAGCTAGCACAGAAGTGTTGCCGTCTAAACATGTAAATCTTCTGGCAGCTGGCACATGTGCTGTTTATAGAAGGGGCTTAAGACCTTGAGTGGGACGATTCTTCATAGCTACTGGGTCCTTGTTCCACCATGATTTATTCTACATTTGGGTTCTTCGTTGACCAGGGGATCCTCTGACCAGGATTCCTAAGAAGGGTACCGATTAGAAGCAACTTTCCTGAACCGATGGTAACAGAGGCTGATCTGGAGATAGTTGTTCCTACCTTGCCAAGGCCCAGTATTCTGTTTAATCTAGAAGTTTCTGAAGTTGCATTCTTCATGACACTTGGTTTGTAGAATGCTTATTGGTACAAAGAAAGAACCCTGTAGTTAAGTAAGTCTGGAACCATCTTCTGTCCACATCTCGCTCCTGGAATTTCTTGGTGTATAATAAAAGTTCTGAGAATCCCTGCAGCCAAAATGCTTGTATAACTTCAACTACATCACCTCAACTAATTGATGATAGAATATTTTCCAGTAGCACTTATTTCTATCCATTAACACCCATTAACAGTGTGTAGAACACATTTTTGGGGGTGGGGGTGGGTGGTGGCTTGCATAGGAAAAAAATGCTCTCATTCCCATAGACATGGCTTCCCAAATGTGACCCAGTATCTACAACTGCACAGAGAGAGAAGATACATGTGGGGCTTGCCAGGAAAAAGCAGGCCAAGGGTCTTGTCAGCTG
Organism: Graphiurus murinus; assembly: GCA_004027655.1. Lineage (NCBI taxonomy): Eukaryota > Metazoa > Chordata > Mammalia > Rodentia > Gliridae > Graphiurus > Graphiurus murinus. Next base: position 41,997 of record PVLC010002292.1, on the reverse strand, counting down.
GTAAGAGAATGGCTGGTGTTTCAAAGGTTGGACACTTATTCTACAAGGCTGGGCTCAGAACCTTCCTTCCCCTGATGTCTTCGCTGGTGACCCTTCCCAGAGCAACTTCTGTTTCCGGGTTATCCCACTTGGCTACTTGACTGCAGGACCCTGAATCCTCCATCCATGGCAAGTATAGTCTTTGAGGCAACCTTGAAAAACACAAAATGTAGCCTATATTCTCAAGTAATTGAGAGCCAGATAAATATTTTAAGTTGCATTTATCCTATGTAATTACATTTTTGTCTTTATATGGAATTACTAGGCAAATGGAATATGCTTTTTGAAGACTTTTGGTACCTATTACCAAGATTATCTCTCAGGAAACTTCTACTGATCTCTGTTTCCACTGACTGCATTTGAAAGAGACTCTCTTGGTGAGTAAGGTAGATCCTCACCTGTATTAGAGTTATTATTATTATTGTTATTAACTCATGAGCTAATGATCCTCAGTTCCTGAGAATAAAGGAGGAGCAAATAAGTTCCCAATACACACTAGAGAAGCTATCACCTCCAACCTCCAGGTGCTCCAGGTCTTTGAGCTCTGTGGGCTTCTTGGCGGTAACCGGAAGTCCTCAGCTGACTTGGGAATAACCCACTGCAGCACCCAAGAGCCTCTGGCACTTCCAGAAATGCTTTTTCCTGGCCAATCCTGCCTACGCACTTGCACTTAGGGTCTGTACATAGTAGCTTTACATAGCTTGGTATTTGCATGTGTGCCCATTTACCTAGCACATGCAGGGGACATTGTCACCAAGCAAGACAGCTCAAAGCTGATCTGTCTGGTCCTGTTAGTGAGGTGAGCAGCTCATTTGTCACAGCCATGTGACATGTAAAATGGTACTGGGAAGAGGATTTGGATAGACGCTAGTATTCTGTGGATCCTAGCCAGTATCAGAGATTTTGGTCTTCCCAGACCTTGTCATGCCGACATTAAGAAAAATTTGAATGAATGTTGGCGAGGATGTGGGGAAATAGGAACTCTTCTACACTGTTGTTGGGATTGCAAACTAGCTCAGCCTCTATGGAGATCAATGTGGAGATTCCTTAGGAAACTAGAAATGGATCCACAATATGATCCAACTATACCACTCCTGGGTATCTCTCCAAAGAGGTTGAAATCAGAGAACTACAGTAATATATGCATACTCATGTTCATAGCAGCACAATTCACAATAGCCAAATTATTGGAACCAATCTAGGTGTCCATCAACAGATGAATGGATTACAAAATTAAGGGAAATATACACAATAGAATTGTACTCAGCAATAAAGAAGAACAAAATTATGTCATTTGCAAGAAAATGGAAGGGCCTGGAGAACATTACATTAAATGAGATTAGCCATCACAGAGAGTGAAGGGTCATATGTTTTCTCTAATATGCGTAAGCTAAGGAGTAATTGGGATACAAGAGGGACTCCAAATAATGGAGGGGAAACCTCAGTGGAGGCAAGGAAGTGGTCTAAAGGAAGGGGAGGAGAAAGACTGAGGTCCATTAATGGAAATACTACTATCGACCATGCGTATATATGTGAATATACCAATGTCAACCTCAGTACTCTGTATTGGGAAAGGGGGAGATGGGGAGGCTGGGGGGGCACCAAGTGCTGAGTGCATGTGTGTCACTGTCAACACCATTTACATCATGATGTGAGACTATAATGCATCAATAAAATCACATTTTTAAAAAAGAAAAATAATAAGAATGAGAGTTATGATTTTGATCTGAAATGTCCCCTGGAGACTTGTGTACCTAAAGGCTTGGTCCCCAGTGCAGCAATGACCAGAGGTGGGGTTTGGGGGAAGTGATTGGATCATGAGGGCTCAGATTAATCCAGGTAAAGGATTAGTCTTTTGGAGTACTGGTAGATGCTGGACACTGTAGGCATGTAAGTCATTGGGGGGTGCCCATCGGGACTATATCTTGTTCTTGCCTGTCTCTCTCCTCTCCTCTCCTCTCCTCTCCTCTCCTCTCCTCTCCTCTCCTCTCCTCTCCTCTCCTCTCCTTTCCTCTTCTCTCTCTCTCTTTCTCTGGTTGCTATAAACTTAGCAGCTTCCTTCCACCACTCCATTCCGCCATGATGTGTTTCTACCTTGGAGCTCGTCACCCACGGACTGAAATCTCTGAAACTGTGAGCTAAAATAAACCTTTTCTCCTTTAAGTTGTTATTATCAGATATTTTTGTCATGGCAAGAAAAAGTTGGTAAACACTATAGCTTGACCGTATTGAGGCCAGACCGTATCCCCAGCTCTATGCCAATCAATATATGCGTTATTTCATAGTCTACAATATCCTATTTAAAACATAAGATCATATCATCTCCTTCTGAGACACTTCAGTAACTTCCTGCATCACTCGAATAGGACTCAAGAAATTTTTATGGACTTGAAAGGCCCTCCCTGGTTCTCCTTCCCTCCCTTCCCTAACCCCACAATAACCTACATGAACTCATAGTTTACTCTGCTCCAGTCACACTTTGCCTTAAACACACCAGCCATTCTCCTGGCTCAGGACCATTTGCACATGCTCCCCCTCTGCCTGAAATGTTGTGACAATTGGTATCTATGGTTACATACCCATATTCTTCTGTTCTTTACTCAAAAGTCACCTTCTCAGTAAGTTCTTCTTTTGGCCAACCTATCAACATGTTACTTCAAATCTTCCTTTTTTGATTTATTTTTTTCTTTGTGGCACTTACCATGACCTATAAGCTTAATTTATCCGGTGTCCTGTCTCCTACATTAGAATATAGCCCCTTCTAAAAAGTTTTTTCTTTTATTGTCACAATTATATCACCAGTACTCAGAAGAATGCCTGGCAAGTAGTAGATACTCGATAAATACTTGCATTTGAATGAGTAAATTTGCCTAATTCTCACATCAGTCCTAGGAGAAAGGAGCTATTGTTTTGTTCATTAATCACTCAAACCAGCTTTTGATTGATTGTTTGGTTGATTGACACTTGTAGACAAAACAGGAAGTTTCATTTCCTCTGCTTTCTATGGCAATTGTTTGCTGTTATATAAATTGCCCTGAAACACTGAAAACACTCTACAGAGTTAATGCTGTCAGAAATACACAGGTGCAGCACCTTCAGCTTGGAGTGTTTAAGTATCATCCCAGGAGGTAGGGGCCCTGGGTGAGCCCCTGTTCTTACTCACTCTCTTCTGTCTCTTTGAGAGAGCTGTAAAAAATCAAAACCCTCCATGCAAAGCTAGTGAGACTCAGCTCCATAGCCAACATGCAGGGCCACTGCAGGTTGCTCCAATCTAACTTTCCTGAACAGTGTCCTTTCTTGACAGCCGCACCTTGACCCTGGCAAAAGACTATGATGTAGTCACCTCTGTGATTTTACTTATACTGTCCCTTTCTCTCAACACCATGAAATCTTTTCTATATTTCTAGGCTCAAGTCAAATGCCTCATTTTCATGAAGACCTCTTTCATGAGCCTTCTTCTGTGTTCACAATAGTTTCAAAATAAAGATCACCTCCTTTTGAGAATTCTTAGGACAGAGGTCATGTCTGTTTGACCCCTTTCGTTTCCACAATGCTGCATAGAGACTCCCTGCTCAAAAAAAAAATCTGTCTGAGGAACATACAGATGATGCTTAACATGATGGAGTGACATGTTTCTGAGTGGGGAATACTTCATAGTGTGGACCTCTTAATAATCAGTGATAATAGAGTTCGATGCTGATCGCAGCTATATTTAGGAAAGAGAAGGATCAAGTGACATGTTTGGTTCCTAAAAACTGCCAATTTTCTCATTCAGCACAGTTTAGAAAATCAATCTAACCAGGTGTTTGGTTGTTTGACATTTGTAGACCAAACAGCAAAAAGATTGAATTTCCTCCACTTTATACGGTGGTTTATGTTTTGTTTTTTGTTTTTGGTTTTTTTTTTTTCTGCTGTTGTATAAAATGCTGTTAGAAACTTGAGGTACTTTAAGAAGAGTCCCATGCTCTATAAACTGAGCTAGCAGGTGGCTAAGTTATATTTTAAAAATTATTTGGTTGTATTTCTTCTTTGCTTGTTTGTTTTGTTTTGTTTTGGTGCTGGAGTTTGAGCTCAGAGCATTGCACATGCTAGGTAAGTGCTCTGCCATGGAGCTACACCCCCAGCCCCTAAGTTGTTTTAAAGATGTTAATTCTCTCAAAAAGACACCATCATTTGATTTTAGTTAAGGATGGGGGATGGAGGGCAAGGACAAGGGCAAAGGATGATGTGTTTATGGGAGCTGCACGTCTAATGATATTTCATCACAGGCTAGTAAATAAGAATGGGGTTCTAGGCCAAGTATATAGCGTTAGCCACATGATCTAGTGCAGACATGCATCACTAATGATGGGGGTGACTTCTGAGAAAGGTGCCATTAGGTCATTCCGTCATGCCGCCAACATCCTATTGTGTGCTTACAAAGACTAAGGTGGCTAGGGCATCACGAGGCAGCATCATGTGATGGGACCACCATCGCATATGTGGGGTCCATTGTTGACTTGAACATCATTACATGGTACATTGCTATATGTTGGTCAAGAAGAAAGAAAGTCTAACCATATCAATGGCTCCCTTTATAACTTGGGGCAACTGACTTATTGTGTGAGCTTTGAGATCTCTTTGATCAAACTAGCATCCACATCCAAATGGCACAGGCATCTTCTTTTAAAAGTAACTTTGCATCAATATATCTCTTTCTGTGTCACATAGACATGGAACGTTTTAAGTTTTTAGGCTTTATGCCTTAAGAATCCAGAGATAACTTTCTCCCGTGGGGCATTGCTTGACACCTTTAATTAACTAATTGAATTAGGTAATTGAATTACTGTTCTGGGAGAGGTGCTGGAGAGTAAAACGTGCACTTTAATTCTACCCTGACTCTTGGGTTGTTCCCATTTGTACTCCAGGCCCTTCCATGTCCTGCTTTCTCACTGGGGCCTGTTGCCGTCTTCCTTCACTCTCAAAGCCCTAGCCACAAACTGGGGGAAGGAGGAGGAAGGTGGAGGCTGCTTGATCTGGAAGGTGGGAAGCACCACTAGGCTTCCAGGGAAAACTCACCCTAGACCCTGCTTAGACAAGAGGTAAAGTCAATAAGAACTTTCATAAACTCTCTTACTATTTATATCGATACCACTGCTTTTTATATAACAACTATAATCAAAATGTGCATTTAAAAATATCTTTGCAGCTGGGTGTGGTGGTGCATGCTTGTAATCCCAGCATTTGGGAGGCTGAGACTGGAGGATCTGGGTTCGCCGGCAGCCTCAGCTACTTAGTGAGATCCTGTTTCAAAGTAAAGAATTAAAAATAGGGCTAGGGGTATAGCTCGGAGTTAGAATGCCCCTGGATTCAATCCCCAGTACTGCAAAAAAAAAAAAAAAAAAAAAAAAAAAAAAAAAAAAAAAAAAAAAAATATATATATTTTATATATATATATATATATATTTTTATATATATATATATTTTATATATATATATATTTATATATATATATATTATATATATACACACACACACACCTTTGCAAGCTGGGTGTCAAGGCTCATGACTGTAATCCTAATACTTGGGAGGCTGAGACAGGAGGATTGTTTATTTGAGGTCAGCCTCAGCAACTTAGTGATGCCCTCAGAGACTTAGTGAGAGGTTGTGTTTCAAAATAAAAAAAAATAAAATAGGTTGGGGATGTAATTCAAGGTAGAATGCCCCTGGGTTCAATCCCCAGTACAAATAAATAAATAAATAAATAAATAAATAAATAAATAAATATCTTTGCAAAACCATGTGCCAGGAACCTCTGATGATTAGTCATTTTCACATCCTGAGATGCTTATAATAAAGCTCAGAGTCTTAAATAAATGTAATCTTGTCTTAAACACAAATTTGCATCTATAATTAACTCATTTTTAAAAATTGCTTTTCCCTGGCTCTGGGTCTAAGGGAAGTTTTAGTATTTGTTTCAGAAGCTAGAGCCATGCCCTGGTCCACCAGACTGCTCATCTTGTGGACTATTTATAAAGGCCCTATGAAGAAAAGATTCTATTGATGGTTTTGGAAATACCTTATGAAATACAATCAGACAGGTTTTTTTTCTCCCCTGTAAGACGTTACAGAACCTTCAGCATGCAATATCACATATTGTGAATCTTGGGAAGACGTAGTATGCATTGTCTCCCAAACTTATTCATTGTGGAACTCTCTCTTTTTTTGTTCAAGGGCCTCTGCAAGGGTAGTCTCCTATGGAATACTTTTTGGAAGATGCTAGTGAGAAGTGTACATTAATGTGGGTAATTTTTGTTGAGAAACACAAACATTAAACCCAACCTTTGTATGGGGCTGCATCCATGAATAAAAACTCAAAGTCATTTTATCTTTAGAATGTGATGAATGGATTACAAAATTATGGGATATCCACACAATGGAATTCTACTCAGCAATGAAGAACAAAATTATGTTGTTTGCAGGAAAATGGAAGGACCTGGAGAATATTATGTTAAGTGAGATTAACCAGTCACAGAAAGTGAAGGGTCACATGTTTCCTCTCTTATGTAGAAGCTAGGGAGTAATCAGGATACCAGAGGGACTTGAGATAATGGAGGAGAAACCCCAGCGGAGCCAAGGAGGTGGTCTAGGAGAAGAGGGGAGGGAGAATCAACGAAGGAATCACTTCCATTGACAGTATTTACATATGTGAGAATACCAATGTCAATCTCAATAGCCTGTGTGGGGAAGGAGGGAGTGGGGAGAGAGCTAGGGAAAAGCTCACCAAGTGCTGTGTGCACCTATGTCACTGACACTGTGATCTACATTATGATGTGAACCTAAAGTGCACCAAAAAAGGTGCATCATATATACATGAGACAAGAGAAAGCCCAGTGAAGAAATCTTGACTTTCCTTACACATTGGGAGAGAGAAGACAGGCCATCCAGTTCCATTTGTTAATTGAATCATAATTAATGTGGAGAAGAATAATTATAATAAGGCATGGAGTTGGAAAGATTTGAGCATGATCAAGAGAAGCATTCAGACCATTTTCACAAGATCAGGGTGGAATTGAACCTTTGGATTCTCGTCTTTCTGGCAGACATTGTTTAGCACTCATTTTCTGTTGACATTTGACTTGATGATGGCTGAAGGACAGTCAGCATCGGTGTGCACTTAGATACAGTTGCTGCAGGGGCAGACGGCACATGGCTGTCCCCTCGTGCCTCTAGATGCAATGGTCAGAGGGATGGTTCTGGGCAACTGTGTGTTCTGAGTCCCTGCCAGCTTCTTCTAGGCAGCTCAGTCCGAATGGCAGATAAGCCCAGCCCTGCACCCCCTCCATTCCTAACCCAGAGATTTCACACCTTTAAATCCCCTACAAGTCACTGAACTAACCACTTAAAAGGTCCTTTTGAAAATAGGTTCATTTATTGGCTTAATGGCTTAGGAAGCATTCTTTGCAAATTCAGCCCTGAGGGTCCAATCAGAAGATGAAATATGTCTGGCTTTGCATGGCAGGAATTGATTAAAGGAGGCGCTTCCTTGCCTCCTGGTTCCCTGCCAGGCTGGAATCAAAATACAAACAAGATGTTGTCCTTAACTTCGGTGATTTGGACTAAAAGGTTTTCCTCCTGTTAAAGAGGCAGTGGCTGAGGCCAGTTCAGGAGAATCTCTTGTTAAAAACAATACAGAAATAAATACAAACCAAAGCTCCTCCAAAAGGCGTGACTTTGAAACAAACCTGTATCCTCTCAAATATGTCAGCTTTGCAGCGGGTAGGATTAAAATTGTGTGGTGTGAGGACTGTCTGGCAGGCAAGCTTGGTCAGGAGTGCTCTGGGTCCTTCTTTCTCTGTAGAAGTAGGATTTGACCAAGACTGGAGGATCCACAAAGTATCCTGGTCACAAGGACTGTGCTGGAAACTGCAGGAATGAGTTTCTCTTCTACTAGGACAGGGAAAAGCTGAATCTCATGACTCCATCAGAGCAGGGCTATGAAGAACCTCATCTCCTCTTTTCCATCCTGTTCCATCTCTCCTGGGATTGTGCCCTTTACTTGTCAACTCAGTCAAATTCCCAGTGTTTGAGTGTACCCAAATGTAAGGAGAGAAAACACCAGGATTCTGTGTGTTGCAAGTTCCCTAGACCTTAGTCAAATTGATTAAAAAACAAAAACAAAAACAAAAAAAACGGTGACAACGAGAACACAGAGGCACATTGATTTCATTGTCACCTGTGATTAAAATGTACAAGACTTATTTTCCTTCAGGCACAGATGTGTCCAGATGCTGACCTGTCTTCTGTAACCTCTGTTCTTCTTGGCTCTTTTGCCCTCTGGTTTGGTTCTACTATTAAGCAGGCTCTCTTCCATGAGAGTAAAATAAATGGCCTTCAGTAGCTCCAGGCTTTTATTCTTTCAGTTGAGCAATCCTAGTGAAAAGAGGGGTTTTCATTCTTATTAAGTCCCCAATTTATTTAGCATTCTGCACACCAGTGGCGGAGACACAGCAATGAGCAAGACAGGCTAGGCCTCTGTCTTGGGGTCAGAGTATCACTAGACTATCATAGGTTAAGGGTCTGTCCATATATTGATGGCTTGGCTCAGGGGCTGGGGGACGCGTAGGCCTGGAGGACCTCCTGCTGCCATCCAGTGACGTGGATATTTTGGAGGAGAGCTCTCCCTTGTCTCCAATATCTCACTATCTGAATGACACCGCCTCTTTCTATCCTCATCATAAGGCTAGAACTGCTTGGGAAAACCTACCTATCCTCTCCAGCCTGGCAGTAATGACAGCAGCAATAACAGCTGCTCAATGAATGGTTTTGCCTGGTTTACTTACATTACCCTCCCTACACCTCACATAGGATGCATCATAAATAGGTTGCATCCTATTTATGATGCCCACTTTAAGGAGGAGCAAACTGAGATATGGAGAGTTTGAAAATGTGGCCACTCTTCTCAGGCTCTAGGGATGCAAGGGACTGCCACTTACTGAGGAAACCCAGTGGTTGTTTTCCCCTTATCATCCTCTGCTTTCTTTCTCAAAGCAAGGGGGAGGAGGCGACCTACAGAGAATTCAGGAGGAAGAGCAGGTCACTCCTTCTAAGCAGCAACCTCACAAAGTGTATTGTACTTCATGCAATAGCTATGCTTTTGAAAGATGTTAGAAAAATATCCTTGTACAAATCAGTTCTTCTTTTCTTTTCACAGCTTTGGTAAAACACCCCATGAGTAAATGTGAGCCTTTGCACTGTACTGGGGTTTTCCTGAATGGATGATGACTTAAAATAATCCAACATGGGTTGGGACTGGGGAATCTTTTCCACAAGATGGTAGTTTTTGCTCTGACAGGTACTTGATACTCACAAAAATATCAACGTTAATCAGTAAACTGAACATGAGAATGGGGGAGGGGGGAGGGGGGAGGAAATGGGGTGGGAATTGTGGAAGGGTTAAATGAGACCTATGTGCATGTATGCCTCTACCAGCCTATACCTCACAGGATATATGATTACAATGCACCAATTAAAAAAAAAAAAGAAAAGAAAAAGAAAGAGTTCCACTTATCATCTTGAAAAAATAAAAAAGAAAGAAAAGAAAATAGAAGGGAGACCATTAAGGGAGAAGAAGAGGATTAGGGGGAGGAAGAAGGGGAAGGAAAGGAAAGGTCCTGGGAAGTAAAATTGATGAAATTATGTTACATGCACATACAAGTATGTTACAACAAAGCACACTATTCTGTAATTGACATGCACAGATGAATTTTTTTTTTTTTTGCGGTACTCAGGGGCATTCTACCTCCGAGCTATACCCCCAGCCCTATTTTTTATTCTTTATTTTGAAACTGAGTCTCACTAAGTTGCGGAGTGCCTCACTAGGTAGCTGAGGCTGGCCGCGAACCTGGATCCTCTGGTCTCAGCCTCCCGAATGCTGGGATTACAAGCGTGCGCCACCACACCTGGCTCACAGATGAATTTTTAAGAGACAGAAAAAACCAAACAACAACAACTAAAAAGAAAGCAAAAACAAAAACCACCACCACTAACAACAAGAATTAGCTGTCTTCTAATTTACTCAAAAGGAATACTATTGTTTTGCAGCATTCTTTTTTTTTTTTTTAAGGTACTGGGCATTGAACTCAGGGGCATTCTACCTCCGAGCTACACCCTCAGCCCTATTTTTTATTCTTTATTTTGAATAGGGTCTCACTAAGTTGTGGAATGCCTCACTAGGTAGCTGAGGCTGGCCGCGAACCCGGATCCTCTGGTCTCAGCCTCCCGAATGCTGGGATTACAAGCCTGTGCCACCACGCCCGGCCTATAGGTCACTTATATTCCTGTGATGCTTTTACTAAGATGAACCTGAACTGAAGATTAACAAATGTAATGCTATTCCCAACTAGATTTTGTGAACCCAGGTGACAACATTGTCTTGAGGTGACCAATTACTGAGCCTCTCCACCAGTTAACAATGGAAAGGTGAGAAGATTATTAAATACACATTGGTTTTGACCTATACTTTGAAATAATGCTTCCAGCAACTGATTTTCTTAGGGTTGTTGAAAAAGCAGATCATTCAGATGAGCAATAAGCCAGTCACCAAATATAAAGTTCTCACCCAAATGAGGATCACTTGGTAATGGGGGACATTTGAGTAAATTTGTCACTCTTAGACTTTTAGAAGAAACAGGCAGTTTTCTAAAAGAACATAAGTTTGCCAATTTATTAGAAAAAATGAGGATATGTTCCCTTTTCCTGTAGTAGAGTTGACATTTCTCCGAGGTCTGGAAATGGAAGACAAAATGCCCTTGACTTCCAAGTCATTGATTTCAGAGGCTGTTGTTTTCTAAGTAGAGTTCGAGATTTGTTATGTTTGATGGTCATTTGCAGCTTCCTTCTGAGTAGAAGAGATTTGCAAATCACAAACCATGAGGCGAGCATCAAATTGAATGTGAGAATCAATGGCCCATCATGGTGACAAGTACGTAGATGGCCATGTCAAGAGGCACAGAGCCTTGCAGAGGGAAGGACCTGCGGCACCATGAACAGACAAGGGCAGCCTTATTTACAAACTTCTTGCCTCTCTTCTACTCCCTCCACCTGATCTGCCATTGACTCATGTCAGTGAACTTAAGTAATAACTTGTGACTAATCTATATGCAGCTTCTAAGCCATTGCTCTCATCTCAATATAGCTGACTTCTCCAATGGACAACTTCCCTCCCTTCATGGAGATTCCTCTTGCACCCTTGTTTACCAAGAGCATGCTTTACATCCTCACGGCTCCGAAAGCAACTTGCAAACCAGAGCTCTGTTGGCAAGAAAACAGAACACCTTTCTTACAGCTCTTCAAATAGAAGTCAGAAGCTGCACAAGAGGAAAATTCAAATTTCTTTTTTTTATCATTATTTATAACAGGCGTTGGTTCTGTGAACACTTCCTATTTACAGGCTGTGTGGTAGCATTTTTTGGACCTCATCTTATGAAATTCTTGGGAGGTAGCTGTGAGTAGACATCATTACTCCCATTTCACAGGAAAGGAGGCAGAGCCGCAGAGAAATTAACTTGTCCACATGATGTAAGACCAGGTGTGTACTCTCGGCCACCCCACAAAAATTAAATTAGAGGCTAACAATTTTCACCCAGAGTCCAATGTCCCTCTCAGAAGCAAATTGGAAAAATCCCTCTTGATATGATCTATTTTACTCGTTACTTGTTTTTAAACTATGTTTTAAATTTTCAAACAGTTTTAGATTTATAGGAAGTTGCAAAGATAGTACACATACGCTGAACCTAGTTTTCCCTATCTTACATTAGTATGACATACCTGTCACAACTAATGAACTAATATTGGTATGTTGTTACACACTAAATTTCCATAATGTATTGGTATTTATTTAGTTTTAATTTTAATTTTATTTATTTTTTGCCTTTTTTTTGGTCCCAGACTCTCATCTAGAATATCACATTCTATTGAGCTACCCTATCTCCTTGGGCTTCCCTAGACAGTGACAGTGTCTCAGACCTTCCTTGGTTTTGATGATATTAACAATTTTGAGGGTGAGGGGGCTGTTTAGTATTTTTGTAGAATGTCTGCCAACATGGGACTGTCCGATGGTTTCCTCTGGGATCTATTTTGATTGTTAAAAAAAAAAAAATGCAAGATGCATCTCCTGAATTCGGTTTGCATTGTCACAGCCTAGGCATGAGGATAGGAACAGTGATTCTTTCCCACTGTAGTAAGTAAGAAATGAATCACTTAGGAAAAGTACACACGTGTGCATGCAAGGAGAGTTAGATTCTTTGGGGTGGATGAATAGAAGGACACATTTCATAATGAATTCTTCACCTGAGAAATATTACATCACTCCCAACATACATACCTCAGACATTTATGAGAAAGTTAGAAATCTTCAGGAAGCCGGGCGTGGCGGCACCTGCTTGTAATCTCAGTACTTGGAAGGCTGAGACAGGAGGATCCAGGTTCACGGTCAGCCTCAGCTACTTAGTGAGGCCCTCCACAACTTAGTGAGACCCTGTTTCAAAATAAAGAATAAAAAATAGGACTGGGGATGTAGCTCAGAGGTAGAATGCTCCTGGGTTCAATCCCCAGTACCACAAAAAAAAAAAAAAAAAAAAAAAAAAAAAAAAAAAAAAAAAAAAAAAAAAAAAAAAAAAAAAAAAAAAAAAAAGAAAGAAAGAAATCATCAGGAAAAAAAAACTATGGTAGTACAGTGTAGCCATGGTTTCAGTTAATGATCAAATTGTCATTGTAAATACTATGTGTGTGGCCAACAAAAGCAGATGTCCATAGAACAATTTGGAACCATCCAGTGCATAAAGCAATTTGTAGATAATCTCCTAAGCAGATACAGTATCAAAACATATTCAGTGTCAATTAGATGTACATTGGGGCTGTATGTCTAATTGACCAGTTAATTTCCAGGCTGTCTCAGGAGCTACTAAACACGGTTTAAAATGGAGCCCTTGGTGCGGCACCTCAGAATGACCTAATGTCGATAAACAAAAGAACAGATTCCTGTCTGCTTGTACAAGGAACAGAGAGTTCAGTGTGGCGCGTTCTCTATGCAAAATCAGGTCCCTCATCAAGCTGTTGTTGACTCGGTCGGCATAGTTAATGTAATGGTGTGATAATGTCTCATCTCCATTCCGGGGCCCGGCAGCTGAAACGATCATAAAGAAAGATATCCTTCACCAAGATGTGCAATTAGTATGAGATTAAATATTCAGTCATATCAGAGGGGGGAAAAAATCCTTCAGTGGAAGTGCTTTATGATGGATGTTGTATGAAACATACCTGAGTGTTGGCTCCTTCAGTGAGTGAAAATGTCCCTCTTCGGCTTCTTCCCTAAGTCTTCCTCTGGTGACTACAAAAAGTGCCTCTTAATCTCACCACAGCCACGTCCATCATCTCCCACTTTGGTAACTATGACTAAAAATAACCATTCCAATTTCATGTGGCAAGAGGAAAAATATTCATTAGAACAAAAGAATACATTTTAACAGGACCATGGTACTTGTAAGCAGAAGTCAAGGAGATTTTTCTAAACACCTAGCTGTAGTCACGGACTCCTTCCTATGAGCATGTCTCTGCTACTGCTGCTCAGCTACCCTTGGCTCCAGATGTATCTGTCATCCTGGAACATGGCCAGAGAAGGTGCTGAAAGAATGAATTAGAGTGTGGAGGTGGGAGGGGGAGTCTCTGGTCATTGGGCAACACAAGGGCTTTATCCCTAACTCGGGCTCTCGATTTTCCTGGTGGGGCTTGGATTTTGAAGCCCTTCATCACCTGAAAGCCTGCGCTGCATCAGAAGTTGGAAGCACTCTGTTATTGATTGCAGCTGTGTCCTTGTTTGGCAGTGGAAGATGGGTGTAGAAAGCAAATGTGGTCCCACTTGGCAGGGATGCATTCCAGGTGAACAGCAATCAGGAACGATGCCTAGAGGCCCAGTTACAAGCCCAGGAGACCGAACTGACAGTCCCAGGATAGATAATAAATGCCTTGTGTTTAAAAGGAAACCTCTCTCTATCAGATATATTGAGAACTGAAAACAGCTTCCTTTTTTTAAACCTTTGATTATTAGGATCTACTGCAAATGTGTGTGTGTATGCGCGTGTGTGTATCACCGGTCCTTAACAAGCATCCTAAGGGCTTCACTGCATCTGAATGTATTTGGGGATTAGACTTGGAGGTGTTAACCACTCTCAACCCCCTTAAAAACTCCTACTCTGACGATCTGCCCTTCTGCTGAGGCACGGATTTGAAATTTCTCTTTTCTGCCAGGCTGAGATATTTATCTACATAGTAAACGTAGCTACCAATTCAGCAAGCACAGCACAGTGGAGTTCTTTTGCAGAAGGACAGCAACTCTTCAGCTAAATTGTATTTCTTTGTTAAAAAAACAATAAGTCCTGAAATGGGAAGCTGAGACAGGAGGATTGCAGGTTCGAAGCCTCCCTCAGCAATTTAGTGAGATCCTCAGCAACTTAGCAAAAATTTTGAAGAAGCATGTTTTCAACTAATTGCAAACCTTGCCCAACCTTGATCAACATATTTTCAGATAATTGCAGACTCAAAAAGCTTACCCCAGTCGGATGTGGTGGTGCATGCCTGTAATTCCAGTACTTGGGAGGCTGAGACAGGAGGATCACAGGTTTGCGGCCAGCCTCAGCTACTTAGTGAGGCTCTCTGCAACTTAATGAGAACCTATTTCAAAAATAAAGAATAAAAATAGGGCTGGGCATGTAGCTGAGAGGTAGAATGCCCCCTGGGTTCAATCCCCAGTACCACAAAAAAAAAATAAATAAATAAAAATAAAAAAGTTTACTCCATTGGCTCTATTTCCAAGAAACAGGCTGTAAAGTGTGAAGATGAGATGAAGGGGAGTTTCAGAGAGTGAGAGAGCCAGCCTTGAAGGAAAGTGCCCAAATTTGGGCAGGAAGATGAGGGCTCTAGGAAAAACTGGGATCTGACTGATAAATGACTGGATGCATTTGACTTTGTGGAGAGTAGTGTCGGCAGGGGTGGGTGGGGTGGGTAGGGTTCCAGAGACATAGGAAGAGCTTGTGATTGGACACAAACAAATTAATAAAATAAAAAAAACCCCACAAAACCAAAACAACAACAACAACAAAAACAAGACAACTGGAAATGGAAACTCTAGGAAAAGTGAAAAGTTTTATAAGAAAGGATACTTTGCTCAGCAGAGTACAATGTTCACTTAGTCATAAAATGTGAACATCCAGTATGTTTTACCCTTAACATATGAACATAAATATTTTTGTAGGACAGACGTATGTGTGAGCTGTGTGAGGAGGGGAGCTGGGTTCTTCTAACAAGATGTAAATAACCAATGTATGAAACTGATTCGTGAAGACACAGACGGGTAAGAACATTATGAAATTATGGCAGTATTCTAGAAGAAACAGCTTAAAAAGTCAAAAGTGGTTGACACTGGGGCACATAACTGCCATTTTTTTATTATAAAACTTTTACTGCCATTTGACTTTTCAACAATGTTTTTGTATTGCTTTGCTAAAAAGTCAAAATCAATTTATTTTATTTTTTAAATTTTTCAGTTTTATGTTTTATTATGGCAAATATCAACATATCTATCTAAATAAAAGCCCATTTTTAAAAAAATATAAAGGAATGGATACATTATTAGCAGGGCTGATAAGTACAGTCATATGATTTTCCCTAGTAAACCTCAACAGAAATGAAGAACTTGGATTATTGGGTTGATTCAAGATACAATATTGGCACATTCAGACATTAATTTGTTTTGTTAAAAAATATTGAGACCTGAATAAGGGACACATACTGTGCTAAGTCTGAAAACACAAAAGGAAAGGATAATCTATCTCAGAAGTTCCCAGCACAGAGAAAAAAGGACAGAGCTCAACTCAAGCATTTATTTGAGCCCTCGCAAAATCAAGCCATGAAAATAAATATTAAGCAATTACTAGTCTCATAGAATTTTCAGTTTGATAATATAACACAATTTGCCATTTTCTTCACAAATTAACTGTTAATCAACATACTTACAAAGTCAATTTAAAAAATAAGGAGCATTGATAATTTTTTAAAAACATGTATCAAATAGGTCTGTGGAATTGATGGTTGGTTCTTATCCAGAAAATAGAAGTCTGGGATAAATTTTAAAAAGTGTAGTGTGCTATGTTAGGAAAAAAAATATCTAAAGATCTTGCTTGAATGTTCAATTATACTTCCTGGGTTTTTTGTTTGTTTTTTTGCAGGGGAAAGGTATAATAGACTGATCTTTTCATATTTGGAAATTCATGACGATCTTCAATTATATTCCTATGACTGTCAAAGATTTGAACTAAATGCAAATAAACAAAGCAAATAAATATTGAAGAGATTTCTGACATCAGGGAGAATTTCCTACTTTATTGAGGTTTTCCAATAGGTTTCCTTTAAATAGAGACTTCCTCTGGTCCATTTAAGTGTTTATGGATATAAAGCTCAATGAAGAATATGGGAAGATCAAGGGAAGAGATATTAGAAGCTGAAGAGCTAAGAGCTGTTGCCTTACTCAGTAATTTCCAAAAAGAAAAGATAAAGCTGTTTGGGAACTGGGGTATGAGTTACCAGGAAAAGACTTTCCTTGCCAAAGTTTGACACCTATGCTACTTTTAAGTCACACACTCACTGCTTTGTAAGCAGGGTGCATATTTACAACATTTTAAACAGAATGACCAAATCCCAGAATGCTCTCAGTAGGAACTGGAAACTACTGGGATTAGGAAACTTCCAAACTGCCAAAATCTATTTTTTAAAGGAAGAAAAAAAGAAAAGAAAAAAACTCAATCCCCTTGAACAAAGTTAAAGGTGGATTTATGTCACTTTTGAAAAATCTTCTGACCCTTCTTGTTGCAAAAATAGTGTTACGGTGAGAGTCGCTTTTACTGGCAGGAAAGTGGCAACATGTATTGAATCTTGAGGGAGTCAACATAAAGGGTAGGTCATCCTGCAGCCTCATTAGGCAAAGCTCAGTGGGACTAAGTCTACTGGATGGTGACACATGGCCCCTTTACTGTCACCTGGGCCAGAAAATTCAGCCCTAAGTTAAAAATAACAGAACTGGTCAAGAGCAAGGTTGATAGCAGCTCCCTTCTGACGCATCCTATCATCTTTGCTGACTTCCAGAAGGCCCCCTCCTCCACCATCAGTCCCCCCCCTAATGACCACTCGAGGCAACCCTGGGGTGAGCCCAGATGCTCCCCTCCCCACCCCCAGTGTTTGGAGGAAAAGAAGGAACAGAAGATGGAACCAGCAGCTTCTTTAGTTGACATTCTGGAACAGAAGGACGTTTCAGTCTTCCAGGCATCTCACCAGGGAGAGGAGCCAGAGAGAGGTCACAGTGTTCTCCAGCCCATAGATTTTATGCAAGGGCCAGTGAGGATCGGCTGCTTCCTCTGCCAGCGCTGAAATGACACAGGAGCCCCAGCAGCAGCTGCGAGGTCTCTACTTGCAGAGGACTTAGGAGGAGGCCCGTCTGCCCCTCTCCATTTGTGAACTTAGGAAGCCCCACCTCCCTAGGCTTTTTCTGGGGAACCTGGCAGATGCCCAGCCCAACAGCTTTAGCAAGAGAAGAGCGCAAAGGATTCAGGATGCCAATTCCTCCTCCATTGACTGCTGGGTATTAGTAGCTGCTTCATAGGGTTGTTCTGAAGATTAAAGTTGTGGTTAAGTCAATGGAAGATGATTAGAAGAATCTGTGGCGCAGTGAATGTTAGCTATCACGATTAACAGTCATCATGGTAGTATGTGAAGGTGCAAGAGAAAGGTAAGAGGCGAATTTACAAGTTACCGCAGGGGCAGCTGGGTGACTGGACTGCTATATATTATTTGGTTGAAATAAAGCATCATGGTTCTGAATAAGGATTTCTGGACTGGAGGAGATGGGTCTATGTATACAGAAACCTGCAAGTGAAGCCCAGAGAGACTACAGAAACCAAACTTATCAGAAGTTGGATGTGATTACCGTCTCCTATATGATATGTAAGTATGTAAGGAAATAGGTGTTCCTCATTGACTTGTGAAGATTTATGAATACTTTGAGCTTCTGACACTAAGGCTTTCTTTCATGGAGGGACTAGGGGATTAAATCATCAACTTCTCAAGGGATGTACAGTTAGTGGAAGTCCCCAAGGAAGCCTTTTTCAATCATTCCAATCTATGTACCTCTATGAAAAAACAAAACAAACAAACAACAAAAGGGAAGGCCCATCCCTCCTTCCAGTTTTGAGCCTTGCCAGGCAAGCAAGTCAGACAAGGCCTGAAGCTCTTGTGAAGGAGGGCAGAGAGGATGAACACATGGGCCAGGGCCTCTGTGCTGCACCAGGCGCCCCTTACAGTGACAGTGATGGCGGTGGGGACCCACCTTGCATGGTAGAGAGCTAGGACTCCAGTCCTGATCCTGGCTTTGAGCTATATTCATAGGCAAGAAACCTAAACGCTCTAAGGCTTGTTTTCCTTGCATGGAAAATCTTGCTTAATTACAGCACCTGCCTCCTGGAATTGTGAGGATTGGAATTACAGTGCGTACAATGCTCGAGCCCAAACCAAACAACAACTACAACAAAACAAACATACAAACAAGCTGCTCAATAAATGTTCCATGCCTGTTTCCAAGAAATACGAAGAGTATAGTCAGAATTGGAATTTGAACACAGGACTCGTAGACTCTAAAGCTTACTGGCCATGTGTATTTAAAGCAGGCAATTGCAGTGCAAAGCAGCTCTGTGACAGGAAGAAAGATGGGGGAGGATTGCAGCCCTGTTTCAGTATTGCTTAAATGCTCACAATAGGTTCCAAATATAAGAAAGTAAATTCAATTGTAAAGTCGGCTCTCTGATTGCAATGAGATGCTATGTCGAGAAGTCCCCCAGGCTGCTCCTGGATTCTCTTGCTCAGCATATGCAGGATCTCCAGGGTCAAGGGAAGACTAAGGTTTGAACCAGAGTGTTGAGAAGTGGGAAATGGGAACTGGCCCCTCGGCCTTTAACGGCGATGCCCCAGGCAGCTAGTCGGCATGGGAAAGCCAGGATCTGCTTGGTAACTGTCTTCTTTAGTGGAGGATGAGCAGGGAAAATCCCTCTGGAAGAGGGGGCAGCTGCAGAATAGAAGGGGTTGAAACGGGATAGGGAGAGGTGTTGCCACAGGAGTACCAAATCAGAGATGTGACAGGATCGCTCATGTGCAATTGTGTGATTTACATCTTAGGAACAGGGTTCCACCCAGAAACTTCCAAAGTGTGATTCCCGAGGTGTGGTACCTTTCCTGAATCGGTGCGCCGGCCTCTCCCCACCACAGCTCAGCGTCCATTCAGTCCACACACTCGAGGACTCACCATGTGAGTGAGGTCTTAAGCATTCAGGATGTTAAGTGTGGAAACGGCTCATGGATCTTCCACTCCAGAAGGGAAGACAGAGAACGAGCATGGAAGAAAATATGTAATAAAATACTGGGCTGTGGTGTGAAAGAAATCACAGGAGAAGCATTGGAAAGTGTTTGGAAATAGCGATTGTTAAGGGAGGCTGGCAAGAAATGAATGGTCGAGGGATGACATTTGAGCAGAGAATAGGGGGAGTGAGCTAGCAGCTATCTGGGGAAAGAGAATTCCAGGCAGAGGAAACAGGAAGTGTCAAAGCCCTGAGGCACATCTGGCCCAGGGGTGGGCAGCAGAGAGGAGAGAGCAGCCAGTGGAGTGTGCAGGGCCCCAGGGGCAGGGAAGCATGATTTGATCTAGAGATGGGAAGTCTCATTTCTCACTTATTTTTATAATAGAATTATTTCTTCCAAGATGGCAGCCAAAATGTTTGGTTCCTAAGTGTTCCTGGAAGAACAGTCTACAGTGCTGGAAAGGAGATGATAAAGCCTTGCAGGGGAGGGGGCCTTTGCATTCCTTATTGGATCTTCGGTTTTTTTTTTTTTTTTTTTTTTTTTTGCAGTACTGGGGATTGAACTCAGGGGCATTCTACCTCCGAGCTATATCCCTCCCCCCCGCCCTATTTTTTATTCTTTATTTTGAAACAGGGTCTCACTAAGTTGCAGAGAGCCTCACTAGGTAGCTGAGGCTGGCTGCAAACCCAGTTCCTCTGGTCTCAGCCTCCCAAATGCTGGGATTACAAGCATGTGCCACCATGCCGGGCTCCTTATTGGGCCTTCTTTAAAGTACAATAGGATAGCCATCTACTGATCCTGCCTGCTGTGGGGTGAATAAAAGGGGAGCATTGTGATGCACAATTTGAAATATGCAGGGATTCATTTGAGGAATGCCTGAAAAAACCATTTAGAAGCAATGAATACAGAAATTGATTTTGTTACAGCCCTGGGCAACAACAGAGGCAGGAGGCAGAGGTTGGCCTGTGAAAGCCAATCCAGGATTTACAAACTTCCTCCAAATGATCTGCAGAGTGGATAATCCATACGTGAGCAGCAGTGACTGAAACACGACAATGGCAGGACAACATTGGAACGACATCCAGAGCTCATCCTAACATGCACAAGAGTCTAGCCAACAATCAAGACTGTATATTAACCTTGGAGAGGCTAACACAGCAGGGCTTCAGCCTTTTCTTCCACATTACTCTACCGTTTGCAAAATTGTACTCTCTGGATGGGAGATGCAAAAGAGCTTTGCTCTTCAGGTCTCAGGATCCTCCCCATAGTAGGACTTTGAGGTGGAGGAACCCCCAGCGTATCACAATATGCTTGGCCCTCTGGATCTCTGAGCTGCCAATGTGACTAATCCCAATACATAACGGCTTCTCCCATCATCGTTCCCAACCCTGAACCCCTGCACTGAGTTTGGGCAGCGTTCCACACAGCTAAGACTCTGGAATTGGACTTCCCCTAATTGGGATCTTGGTTCTGAATCTTGGCTTTCTATTTCCTTGTTGGGCTTGGATGTACCTCGTTTTCCTTATTCATAGAATAAGGGGAAATATTTGGGTACTTGTGAGGACTTAGTGTTAATGTATACATACAGACACAATAATGCATGATACAAATTTTTTTAAATGATATTTATTTTATTTTCCATTATTTTACGAGTGCATTGTGATTATACACCATAGTGAGATTCAAAGTGATATATTTATGTAGGCACATATCATTTGTGTTTCCCTTGGATCCTACCAGCCCCCACTCCTCATACATGTCAGTGAGATTGAGAGTGAAACCTTCATATATGTATGGAAGTTCCCCAAAAGACTAGGAATGGAACCACCATATGACCCAGGTATACCATTCCTTGGCATCTTTCCAAAGGAATTAAAGGTAAGCTGGGTGTGGTAGTGCACACCTGTAATCCTAGTACTTAGGAGGCTGAGACAGGAGGTTTCAAGGACAGCCTCAGCAACATAGTGAGGTGCTCAGCAATGTAGGGAGACCCTGTTTCCAAAAAATATTGTAATAATAATGATAATAATACTAATAATAAAAGGGCTGGGGGTGTAGTTTGGAGGTAGAATGCCCCAGGGTTCAATCCCCAGTACCCCCCTCCCTCATAAAAAAGGAATTAAAGTTAGCATACTATGATGATACATGCATACCCACGTTTAGAGCAGCACAATTCACAATAGCAAAATTATAGAACCAGCGTAGGTCCCCATCAATAGATGAACAGATAAAGAAAATGTGGTAGATACACAACATTCTTCAATTAATGTTATTAGTATTATTAGTGATTTTGGCTCTTAGTGTTTTTTTTCTCCCTTTTCTTCTTCCTCTTAAGATTTTTTTCTTGTTTCGTTTAGTTCCTTAATCAGCATTATACCATTATTATTATTACTATTGCTACTACAGTATTATATCCCAAGAAAAGGCTGCAGAGTCACTTGCTTTTGGTAAATAATATGGAAAGATAGTAAACGAGAGGCAGGCTGGTCAAAGTTAGTACTTCACAAGGCTGAACACACCTCCTTGACCCCTCAGTCAGAAAACTAAGGATGGAGTAAGTGGAAAGGAGGGGAGTCTTGTGAGAGAGGGAGGAGGAAAGGGGAGGATGGGAAGAGAAGGGGGTGAAAGAGAGCCACAGGGAATCTTCGGAGCAACACACCCACTATGTGAAGAGCATAACCGTGCAATCATTCCACAGAGTACCTAACCACGTTAGAAGGGGAGAGTTGACCTGGGATTCCAGCACTGCTCTGGCTGATGTTACTAACATGTCAGTGCCAGCTTCGGGAAGGCCGACCTTGGTGTCACTGAGGTTCTTCTGGGCTGCAAGAAGGTGAGGAATATGTGAAAATGGAGTAGGGAGTGGAGACCAAGAGGAAAGGGAGCCACTTCACGGTGTGAGCACATGGGCTATGTCTGAAGAAAAAAAAAATTTTTTTTGAAGGATCATAACTCACCTGAGGAAAGTCAGAAAATGCTTGACGTTTTGGGGATCAGCCATGTCTTCACCATAAGTTACCATGTGACAAGCTGACGGTTTGTTTTTAAGTGCTGGAAGCCATCAAGAAGAGTACAGGTGGGTGCAGTGGTGCATGCCTGTAATCCCAGTACCTGGAAGGCTGAAACAGGAACATTGTAGGTCCGAGGCCAGTCTCAGCAACTTAGACAGGCCCTTAGCAACTTAGTGAGACTCTGTTTCAAAATTAAATATAATATAGGGCCGAGGGTGTAGCTTGAAGGTAGAATCCCCTGAGTTCCATTCTCAGTACCACCCCCCCAAAACACACACACACACACACACACACACACACACACACACACACACACAGAAACACACACATGAAGAATGCAAATTTTTATATTTTTCATTTTCGGATGGCACCAGGGACTATGGAAAGAGAAGTTTCCATTTGGAGCCCAAGAATAAAAGCCAAGCCATTCCTGGAGCTACAGGAATGAGCTAACTGGCTGGAGAGGTACAGCAGGGGACACGGGGGGATCTGGCTCATTCTATCCCACTGAGCTCCCACGAGTATCCTGTCTTGGGATAAGACTGGGCACCTCTTCCTTCCTCCTGACAGTGCGTGCTCTGTGTGCTGACCTGCAACAGAAAAAGGATTCCCGTCTGTCCCATCTAACTCTGAACTTGGGAAGGTGACCCCTGGAGGACTCAGCTTTCTAGTTTGTAAAATGGGTGATAAAAGAGTGAATCTGGATCTGGTTAATGCCATTAAATGGTGTTCATTGAAGCCCGGCATGGTGCCTCACACCCATGGTCCCAGTACTTGGGAGGCTGAGTCAGGAAGATTGCAGGTTTAAAGCCAGCCTCAGCAACTTAACAAGGCTCTCAGAAACTCAGCAACACTCTGTTTCCAAATAAAGAATTAAAAAATAGGGCTGAAAGGTAGCTCCGAGGTAGAATGCAGCACACACACACGCACACACACACACACACACACACACACACACACACACACACACACTCCATTGGAAGCCACTCAAGGGAAAAGGGCCAGGAGAGCAGAGAAGGCTGGGCTTCAGCTGAGCACATCTGCCCCTGCTTCACCCAGCACAGCTCTCTTCCTTGCATGGATTATTGCTGGGGGTCAGTCCTCGGAGGCAGTGGGGAATGAGACGAGGTCGCGAGAATACGCTCACACCAAATGCAGTGAAGAAGCATATCTGTCTTATTTTTTGTCAGTCGTTGTTTTATACTTTTTTTTTTTTTTACAATGAGGCAATAGAACAGGAATTTTTACAGACTTGTTTTTCCAAAGGTTATCCTCAACCAGTTAAGGTTACAACATGTATATAAAAATTCTTTTCCATTAGTTAAAATCTTTACAATTTTGTTTAGCCCTGTTAAGCAGTGTTCTGTCTTATCTCAGGTAGTTAAGGGGTTCCAGGTGGGACCAGGTAGTAGCTATTTAGATAAATTAGCAAAGCCTGTTTCTAGACTAATGCTTGTAAAAGGTGAATGCATTGGGTTGTCTCAAGGCACTGCTTGTTTTCAGCTAAGAGATCAGTATCTCTCAGGCCACATGATTCTAAGAAGTTTTCCTTTATAATTAATATAAAAGCAAAATCCAAAGCACCCAAAATTTCCAGAATATAATAATGCAAAGTAGGATATGCCACACATTCTTTCTTT
This sequence comes from Graphiurus murinus, assembly GCA_004027655.1. Taxonomy (NCBI): domain Eukaryota; kingdom Metazoa; phylum Chordata; class Mammalia; order Rodentia; family Gliridae; genus Graphiurus; species Graphiurus murinus. Next base: position 17,873 of record PVLC010002292.1, on the reverse strand, counting down.
TGGAATCGTCTGCCTTGCGGACTCCAGCAGACTGAGCCTTGCTCAAGATCCAGCTATTAAGGTGCTGTGACAGATTATGTGTTTGCACTAGAGGGCAATAGTAGTTCTCAACAAAGGGCTTCAAAGTTAAGGTTGGAAACTCAGGAGCCATGCAAATTCTAGGATCCCTTTGGCCTCCTCAAATCTTCTGTTTCTCATGATGGGAGAGTATGTTGTGCTGAAGACATGATGAAAAAGGGGACCAGGCAGACATAACAAGCAAAACCCAGTGTTCCAAGGATCTCAAGGTTTTAGTAGGGGGCCCTCAGGTCTTGCTTGATAGTGGAGAGTTTCACGTCTCATTGAAAGGAGAGTTCCCTCCTGTCTCCTTCATATTGATAGCTCTCAAATGTAGAATTTGGCCTTCTTGTCTCAGATCAGGGGCAGAATCCAATTTGAATCACCTATTTCTCATTAAGAGTCCGTTCTGTGGTCTGTAATTTAGTTTGAAATATATCACCTGAGACATGACAACAAAAATCCATGCTGTTAGTTGCCCTAATTTGTTTACAGGTTGCAGGAGGGGGTTCACCAGCATTTCATCAAAAGGCCAAGCTGCAGAAAGAGTTCCACAGACATCAAGCCATCGTTATTTCCAAAATATGCAGATTAGCTACAAATATTATAAGTACTGTCAAAACTCATAACTTTAAAAAATATTTTTGTGGTACTGGGGATTGAACCCAGGGGCATTCTACCTTTGAGGTACACCCTCAGTCCTATTTTATTTTTTACCTTGAAACAGAGTCTTGCTAAGTTGCGGCATGCTGGCTATTATAGATATAAAAGAGCTCATTTATTGATGTCTAGAGCTGATATAATTGAGTCATGAGGGCTGTAATCCCAACAGTGGGTAAATCTATTGTAATGGATTTATCTGGGTGGTGACCCAGGCTCATAGGGTGTGGCTGGAAGCAGATCCCTGGAGTGCAGCCTTGGGGATTATATGAATGGTTCCTCCTTCCCCTCATCATGCTCTCTTGTGGTGTGAGGAGCACAGCCCAGGAGCTCTCCCTTTCTCTGCCTCCCCCCGCCATGTCCTGAGATTGGCGGTCTCCAGCGTCACAAGGACTGAACTTGAAACCATAAGAAAATAAATCTTTCTTCCTCTAAACTACTAGTCAAGTCTTTAGATTATGGCTGTAGGAATACTGACCGGAACACTGGCCTTAAACCTACAATCCTCCTGTCTCAGCCTCCAAAGTACTAGAATCATGCTCCACCATGCCCAGCCTATAGAAATACTTCTGCACTTGCATAGAGCATAACTGCCCAGGGACGCCAGTGGTTTGAACTCCTCAGAGTGATATTATTAAAGCTTGATTCAGATTTTTTTTCTTTTGTCTAGCAGCTGATTCTGAGATTCACTGAGTCGTCCTTTAAAACTAACTGGATCCCTGCTTCCAGAACACTGTCACTTTTGATTTATGCAAAGCCACAGTCACAACAATTAAGAGGGCAAAGACTTAGATTTCACCCAGTTTATAGAGCAGATTGTATGACTATTTTGCTTTTTTGCTAATCGATGCTCATGTAAGGGGCAAACTGTAGCCTGATAGCTGTTTCTAGTAGAATCTGGAACAGAAGTTTGGGGACATAAATATGTAGCTCTATTACTCAAAGTACAGTGCATGCAACCAATGGCACAGTTGTCATCTGGGGGTGTGTTAGAACACAGAACTGTGTCCAGCCCAAACCGATGAAATCAGATCTATATTTAATAGGATCCCAGGCAATGCAGGGCCAAGTTCAAGTCTGAGGAGTTCCTTTAGAGGCTGCACCCACCTGTAGCTTTGGATAGTTATTGATATCAAAAAGACTGTAATAACTGTAAAGCATGAGATTGGCTTAGGCCAGTCTGTAACAGCAAGCAAGAAGACTTTCCAAGGACTTTATGCTGGGGCCCTTTAAAGGTGCTTGGAAGGAAGGGGGAGAAAGAATCTGGGATAGAAGTGAGCTTAGCAGATGTTGCAGACTCAGATACCCACATGGACAAGGCCAACTTAGAAAACTGTGTGAGTGATGCAAACTACTGTGGACTGGAGAATTTATTCTCTTCAAAACCACTGCCGGCCAGCTATGGTGGTGCATGCTTGTAATCCTAGTACTTGGGAAGCTGAGACAGGAGGATCGCAGGTTCGAAGCCACCCTCAGCAACTTAGAGAGACTTTCATCAAATAAAAAATAAAATAGGGCTGGGGGTGTAGCTTGGAGGTAGAATGTCCCTGTACTCAATCCCTAGCACCACAGAAGCAAACACACACACACACACACACACACACACACACACACACACACACACACAGAGTCATCATTATTCAGCTCCGCACTGTTGCCACACAACAAAACATGAGCCTGGTGACATATTTTTCAATTTTTAACAGAAAATTTCCTGATTTTTATTCACTGGAAATCGCTAGACTCTACCTAATTCTGTCAGCTAACAACAGCTGGGCTCACTCCGTCACCATCTCCTTCAAAAGACCCAGGGCCAGTCACTTCTCTCTGTATTTCTATTTGTGTATTCTTTTCATGGGATATTATTAGGAAACATGTAATTTATCCAAACCATTAGAATAATAATGATGTACTTAGGAGACCTGAGTCAAACGCCCTGAGAACACAGTGCAGATTTCAGTTGGAGTCAATATCCTGGGGAAGCTGCAGCTTTCCAAAGGGATCTCAATTTTCTGCCGGCGAATCCTAGGGTTTGGAGATCACATTACTTAACCATTCACCGCCATCTGAACAGGCGGCTACGCTAGGCTTTGCAACTTGGAGAAACATGACTGAGTTCAGAGTTGAGGATTAGTACAGTTTTATTTCTCCCTGGGGCTGAGCAGTGGTGGGGAGTGGGAGGGTTACGAGCCCCCAGGTGGATGCAGCCAGCGGCTTCCCTGAGAATGTGCCCTGGACTTGAATGAATGATTGTCAAGGTGTTCCACAGACCCCCTGCATACAACTTCTCAAAGCATATTTTAAAAATGTAGACTCCCAGGTCCAATTGCACACCTAGTAAATAAAAATTCTATGGAACTAGAAAATGAACAGTTTAAACAGACCCCTCAGATGATTCTATATATATTAAGATTTTAGAGTTGTAGTATTTCAGTGAGATGATGTTAGGTGGTAACCCCTGGCTTCCATTTCTACAGAGGGGCTTCCATTTCTACAGAGGATAGAATCAAAAGAAACACTTTATCTGTTGCAAGAAGAATTAAGGTGTATTGGGGGTGACAATAGGATTGGGATGCTTGTGCGATGGCATTATGCCAGGGGGCCAGCACTCCTTACTTAGACCAGGTACTTAGTTCTCTGGGGGGAAATGCTGAAACCCCAGCATCTACAGGGAGAATTAGGGGTCCACAGCCACCCACAGTCTTCCTGGCAACCTTTCATCCCTGGCTGACTCACCTGCTCCTTTAAGAGCATGGCACTGGTATTAAGAGTTGTGGGCTGCACCTACCCAAGGAAGGGTTTTCCTACTTTTTCTGCAGGTGGTGGGCCCAAGGTGCATGCTGTCTGCAGTGAGAGCCAGCGCTCTTAACTTCTCACCTTGGTAGGTGAACCAGACACCACTGGTGCTGGCCCAATTGCCATTCCTCTCCCCTGCTTTCCTTCTTCTTCTTTATTTTTTTTCCTTCTTTCCTTCTTGGCAAAGCAACCAACAGTGATAATGATGAAAGCACCCCCTTATCCAATATCTCTTATGGTGTTAGATAACACAGGATCCATTTCTGCCAAATTAAATATAAGGAGAAGTCTATGAAGTGGTCCAGGGTAAAATTTTCCTTCCTGAGGAAAAGTAATGCTACAGCAAGAGAAGCCCCGGCTCTCCTCTAGCTTGCCTGTGACCTTGATGGTAAAAACAAGTGATGTCTGGGGCTATTGCAGCTATCATACAACCATGAGGCAAGGAGCCTTAGACTAACAGCCAACATGCCAAGGAGAGAGATGTGGAAGGATGGTTTGGGCCAGGGTCCTTGATGTTGTCATTAAGTTGCCACCGAACCTTGGGATTTAGAGTTCCAGGCTCCTTGGCACAGGGGATAACATGATGTGACTTTTGTTTAAGTGGTGGTTAGGTGTCATTACCTACAGTTTAAGGCACTCTAACAGCTGCACAAGTTATATAAACTTTCTAAGCACAAACTTTCTCATCTAGACGGAGGCTATTGGGTGTGGTTTCACACACCTGTAAGTAATCCCAGTACTTGGGAGACTGAGCCAGGAGGATCACAGATTCAAAGTCAGCCTCGGCAATTTAGTCAGACCCTTAGAAACTTAGCAAGACTCTGTTTCAAAATAAAAATAAATAAATAAATAAATAAATAAATAAATAAATAAATGGGCTGGGGATGTAGCTCAGAGGTAGAATGGCCCTGGGTTTCATCCCCAATACTAAATAAATAAATAAATAAATAAATAAATAAATAAATAAATAGTGAGGCTAATGCCATTCAGGAGGGGTGTGGGTATTTGAATGATTTGATCTACACAGATCACCTTATGGATTGCTGTTTACTTAAAGTGAGTATTCGATACATTTTAAGTATGAAAAATATGGAGAAAAATTGAAAGTACCAAGCACTGCTTGCTTTTGGCTGAATATGAATATTGCCACACTTGATGCGCCTTCTTTTGTTTATACTTTTATTGGTGCGCTATATAGTCTAACATCATAATGTAGTTCATTGTGATGGTGACACACATGCACACAGCACTTGGTGACTTTTCCCCCAGCTCCCTCCCCACTTCCCTCTTCCCCATAGACATTGAGATTGGCATTGGTATTCTCACATATGTACCTAATGTCAATGGTCTAATATACAAAAAAAAGTGTAATACAATGACTTTTTTTTTTACTTATATAGCTTTGCCTTATGACTTCATATGTAAATAACATGTATGTACAAATATGCATACACACACACACACACACACACACACACACACACACACATTTTCTACCATCCTTTTCAGTGCTTCCCTGGAGAGCTATTTCTCCTTTTTTTCTGAGGAGGTAGGTTTAGCACAGCAGTGTTTAAAAGCTCAGAAAACATTCTGTTTACAATAGCTATCCATTTAAGAACTCTCTCTACATCTGTCTCGCTGGTTTAAGCCTTATTGTATCACATATTCCAAGTTCGTATAAGTTGCAGCAGGCCACCGACGTTACCAGAACCTTGGAAAGGATGTTCATCGATCTACTATGAAAATATCGCAAAGCCCATTTTCCTCCCAGATGGGGAAACAAGCTGGCTGGTAAAGCCGCCTCGCCTTCCTCTTTGTCCCTTCAGAAGTGGCTGCTCTCTCTCACAGACGCGGGGAGTTGTTGAAATCGGCTTTATTTTTCTGCTGCTTAGAAAGCAATCAACTTGTCTATGAAAATCATCTTCCATTGTCAGGACGACAATGGCCCCGGCAGCCTCCTCTCTGTCTTCAAGTAGAATTCAAAAGCCACTGGTCTCTTCTAATCCCTTTCTTCTAAGGGGAAGAAAGCAGCCGAGGCGCCACTGCAGAAGTGCTGGGTAAAGTACTCCCGCATCCTCCTTCCTTCTCACCAAAGTGTGCAAAATGGCACTTCTTCCCCAGGAAATTTTCAAGGGGTGTAAAATTGACAATTTAGAATTTCATCTTACTTATTTTTTGGCAATACACTACACTTCAGGACGCAGAGACCTATCTCCTTGGTTAAAAAGTGGCCGTGGAGGCTGACTCAGCCACTGCTCGTGAAGAATCAGGCTGCTGGGGAAGGGACCCTGGACTCCCCATCCACATGGTCCAGACAGATTGAGGTCCTATGTAGCTGCCAATCATCCCACTAAATTCAGAACAAAGACGGTGGGCAAGATTGCTCAAAATATAGCTTTCACGAGAAGTGGCAACTCCTGGAGGCAGACTCTCCATACTTATTTTCCAGAACATTCTGGAACATACCTAGTCAAGCAAAACTGTTCCTTTAAGAGTGGCTGTGGAACACAGGACTTATGAGCACAGGTTTACAATAAGGTGGCATGAATTTGAACCTTTCTTCTCTCATTCAGTAGTTACACACCCCAAGGCAAATTATTTAACCTCAGTTTCTGCATTTGTAAGATGAGGGTTTCAATAAAGCCTAACTCACAGTTGTATCTTTAAAGATCAGGAGAAGTAATGGATATAAGCCGTGTGGCACATTACTCAATAAATATATATTATTTTCATGAATACGGTGTAATCTCCTTATGGGTCACTTATTCACTCAGTGAATATTTATCAAGGGCCTATGATGTCCTGGGAATTGTTCTTGTGCCACGAAATACTCTCTTATTGCTGATGTTCCGAATGACCCATCCACCTTGATAGAAGTGTGGCTAGAGAGCCCATCAGTCAGCTGTCCCTCTCCCATGCAGCTGCCAATCATCGACATGTTCCTACAGTAGGGCCCGCCCTCCCTGAAGAAGACAACCCACCCCATCACTGGAAGTAAAACCTCTGCTCACCCCGCTGTGTGTTATGTTGTTGGGGTCTTAGCTGGGCCCAGCTAGACCCTGCCTGTAGATGGCACCTGGCAGAGTGCCAGGAACAGGTGCAGGTGGTAACATCCTAGGGCTGCCCCACGCTAGAGCACATGCACTAGCACGTCCGGCCATGGCCTGCCCAGGTGAGAGCTGTATGAGGCACCTCGTGGCTCAAGCCAGGTGCGGCTTTAAGAGCCTCCACCTTCCTCGCGGAGGTTAGAGGAAGAGTTGGTTGGTTGCTGGGAGTTGGTTGGTTGCTGGTGGTTGGTGGGTTGCTGGCAGATGGTTGGTTGCTGGAGAGAGAGATTGTTGGGGGTTTGTTGGAGAGGTACTATTGCGAGAGTGGGAGGAGAGAGACGATTGTGGCTAGAGAGACGGTTACTGTCAGGGTTAAGAGAACGATTACTGTTACTGTTACTGCTTGGGTAACGTCCTTGGTCCCAGAGAGAGAGAGGTATAATAAAGAGAAGCTTGAACCAGCAACATTTGGTTATCGTCTCCATTGGAGCCTCACGGTTGAGGGTCCGGCGTGGGGGATGATATTATGTTACTCCACCTGGTTTGTGAGATCATTTCAAACCCTGCCTTGAGTCCTGGGAGCAAAGGTTTTGCTGACTTTACACCTAACCAGTCTCGCATGGCGAAACGCTCCCCTCAGCACGGTGTTGCATTGATTTGCTGAACATCTTTGGATTCCCCTTATGGTGAAATGCTTTGAGATTGCCTGGTGATTTCCAACAGAGTATGGAATCAGAGACCAGGAAAACAGATAAAGAAAGTGTAATGAATTCCTGAGGGTGGGAGATAATAAAGGAAGATGATGTTAGCTCCATTTTCAGATTTTATGTTCTTTTCCATTTCTATGACAGTTGAAAAATTCCCTTCCAAACTTGAAAAAATACTGGATACCATAAGTTCTGAATTCTTCTCTGTGAGATAAGATAAGCAAGATACCATTTGCATGTCCAAGGAAGCCATGGTCCTTGAGTGATGCTGGTCAAGCAGCTGTGCTACAAAGCACAGGGTGGTGGTGGTGGTGGTGGTGGTCTGATGACAGCCAAGTACTTAGGGTTAGTACTAAGTAAGTACACATGAAGGTAAGTACTTAGCCAAGCACTTGCTGCGAACCAGGCCTAGGCCAAGTCTATATAAATGCCACTTGATTGCTAGGAGGAATCCAATACCTGAAGGGAAGGATGGCTTATGAAGAGATGGAAATAAATGGGGATGACTTGATTTTTTGCGATCCTTCATCTTTACCTGAGTAGGGGTAATGATCTCTGGCATCTGTAGATCCCTTTCTTCCTCCCCTAGAGGTACATTGCTAAACCCTCATCTCATCTCATCCTTGCAAATGATGGAGTTGCTCATTAGTTAAAACATAGGTAGATTTAAAATCTGTAGCTCTTGTAAATCTAAGCATTCATCAGAACTGCTTAAAAACAAAGCCTGTGCAAGAATCTATTTTTGTCCCTTTTACAGAAGAAAATCGAGGCATAAGCAAATTGAAAAACTTGATCAAGGGAATTGCTGGTGAGAAGCAGTGCTGGGATTCAGATACTTAAGAGCGTGTAAGACCCACACTCCTGCTCAGTCATGGGAGAAGGTGAGACCTCTCTGCCACCTGAGATGGCATTGCTCTCCACACTCTGAAAGAAGACCCATCTCCACCCTCTCTCTCCCTTCCCTCCAATACAAGAAGTGTTATAAACAAAGAAGAAGTGTCCTGATATTGGTACAAAATCCTTTAAAGGCCCAGAGAAAAAATAAGTGCTCAGAGCAGAAGCGAGTAGCTCGAGGAAATACCCCACACCCTTTGACCTCGCTAGGCCAAGACTGCATAGCTACAACCTTGCACGGATTGTCAAGAACAAGCTACATGCAGGAGGAATCCATCAAGATGAGCACCCAGGGAAGAAAAACTCGATACCACTCAATTCAAGTTCTGCCATCAAGACTGTTTTATGCTTTAGTTATTTCTCACCTGGTCTATTGTCGGTACCTTGGCAAGCCCTTTCTATTCATCTGTCATGCTTTTACCATCTATTCAAAACACAGAGACACATTTATTTTTTTCCCCCACCAGCTGTAATTCTCAAACCACCCTTTACTCAGGCAATTATACCAGCTTTCTGTTTCATCAGAGAATTCAATTTAAAATTTTAGTGCCAGTGGTTAAAATACTTACTTCATACATAACTCGAAGTTTGTATGGTTTTAATTCACATTTATGTTGCTGTTCACACTTTGCATTCTTTAATTGATTTATTTGTTAGCTATGCCATCTGCAGAGTTTAGGTACTGAGCTTTCACAAATGACTTTTCTCCCCCATCTCAAAGCTGTTTTGAAAACTATTTCCCTCACCTTATTGCAATTAAAGCTGTGCTACATTTTCATCTTCCGGAGCTGAACATTTTTTATAGTAGTTCCTGCTTGTATCTGTATCTTGAATTAGATTGTTACAGGCTTGGGCATTTATGACAGTAACTTTTGAACCACAGAGCTATCTCCCATGGTTCTCCACGGGCTGGTGACCTCTAACGAGCTCTTTTTATTTACACCACAGGCATCATAAAAATCTAAGTTTCAATGGAATAAAAGCAGTTCGCTGCTTCTTTGGTTTGGCTGAATGTCCAATTTGTGAATGTGGAGAAGCCCCTTAGCCCAAATCTGTGTGTGTGTGAATGGCTCTCTTACAGTTTATACTCCATAATATTGAGTTGAAGGGTATTTTTTTTCCTATCTTGGTGTGACCAGCATCTGGCCTGCTGCCTGAAGTCTGTACTTGATCAACACATGGCTGTTCAATGAGTACATTATAAATCCAGGTTAGTTATCGTTATTGCTCTAAAACACAATGTAGCCATGTTCAGCAGGAACTTGGAACAAAGAGAAATGTAGTCTTCCTTTTGGCTTCACTGGACCTCTGGAATGTCTTGGAGGTGTTATGATGGATTAAGATGGATGGCCATGCAGTGACCTTCTTCTTTTTCTTTGCCTGCTAGTGTTGCCAGCTGTATAACATTATTTCTTCCATGTTCCTGTTAGTGGTTTGATGGGTGACAGGCATGAGTGAGGGTCCATTGCCTTTGACATCTAAGAGTATCCTTAAAAATTATAATTCTAAGTATGGGTGAGTTTCAGACTTCTGCCCTCTTAAAATCCTTGGCTCCAACTATTTAACTAATACTGGATAAAACAACAACAGTAAACCCTCAAGATTCATGCCTATAAATCTGTACAGAGCAATACTTCTTACCCTAGCTTCACATTGGAATCATTTGGGAAACCTTTAACACCCTTCAAAGCCTGGATCTCACCCCAGAATGCTGATTTAATTGGTCTAAGGTGTGGTTTTGGCACAGGGAATTCTGACATTTCCCCAGTTGATTCCCTTGTGCAGCAAAGGTTGAGAACTGCTGATATAGAATATAATTTTTAAATACTCAAAAAGCCAGAAAACTCTAAATGTGGCATTTTACATTACTACTGCTATTTTTTCAGGTTTTTCATATTGAAGTACCTGCAATGACTCTCACTGAACAGTTTAGAACCATATTTTTCAGTGCCAGTGGGAGATCACCTGGAAAATGTGTTAAATATGCAGATTTTTAGAGCTCCACTTCAGGTATTTTGATTCCGTATATTTGTGGTAGATCCGAAAGTCTACACTTTAAAAAATACATATAACCAAGTGATTCTCGTGCATGCTAAAGTTGAAGAGGTATGCCTTGAAATGACATCTAAAAAGTTGAACATTATTTATGTAGTTTTAACAAAGAGCACACCATTTGGTGGTCTTATGATCCAGTGTCATAGATGAATAATTTTAAAAGGTACAAAGAAAACATAGCTTTATCCATCTTTATTAATTTTCTAGTAGTTTGAGTGCAAATAAAATATTAACAATAACTTTTTTAAAAAAGTACAAATTTTTTACATTTGTACACAATGTCACTTTATATAAAATATGAACTTAAGAGTTATTAATTAGCATCTAATAACTCTGATCCTTTAAAGGTGTGAAAAAATTCAAGATTACCATGTTAATTTCAATTTATGCTTAGAATATCAGTCCTTGATGCCTTAGTGTTTTAAAGTATTAGAGCAAAATTTAAGGCATCCTATTATGTTAGACAAATTTAAGAACTCTTGGGATAGCAAACATTTTGAGGCTTTAGGACAAGCACATATTTTAGTTTAGGGCTGACAAACTTCATTGGGAATTCAGGGAAAAGAAAATGAATTACTCAAGTTGGAACTACATCAAAATGTCAAGTTAACACATTTTGGCTTGTAATAGTGCCAGGGATCTAATGTCTGAATAATCAAGGCCATAGATTGGCAAATCATTTTAAAGATAATGTCCTTACCAGAAGGCTGGAACTTTCCTTTTATTTTTTTCCTAGCTCTTTCCTATCTGTGCTTTACCCCAGGCTAACCAAGAACTGACAAGATCACATTGCAATTAATTGAAACAGCTGCAAAGAAAAGTGTTAACACAGAAGTCCACAAATTCAGGGCGGGGATTGTGGGGGAGACTAATAGTTTCTCCATGATAGTGAATGATGCATTTGGTTAATGTTTTTTTGCTTCTGAAAGTTGAATAATGGATTGATATATCTGAAGTAGTATTACATACAAATGAAGACTATTATACCATGGTTACTACTGTTTATTTCTTGAAAAATTTCCATGTTGGTTCTTTTTTCCTAATATTTGTTTCCTAAACAATACACTCTTCCATGATTCCCACAGCCAATTCCTGGCCACAAGGATAGGTTTGTAACCAGGGTTAGTCTATTTCTAGTGTCCTTTGCACAATTGGACCATTTGTTGGTTATATTATCAAAGCTTTTCAGAGTCCAATGTAGGATTTCTCAATTTAGAGGTTGAGAAGCAGTCAGTCTCTAGGGTCAGGATACAGAAAAGATGTCAAGGTAAGAAGACAGTGGAGCGCATCCTCCCCACCATTTGGAGAAAGCCTGTCTTCAAGCAGAAATTAGGGGAAGACAGAAAATTTTGGAGGCATTGAATCTTTATTCTAATTCCTGAAGCCTTCGTTCCCACAAGTGTCTTCAATTCTTCTTCAATTCTATGAGCTCTTCAGTAAGTTTTTTTTTTTTCATACAGTTACTAATACATTCTCTTTTTGGCTTTGTTTTGAATTGAATGTCTAATATTTGCAACCAAAAATCAAAAGTAGAATATGAGATCAACTAATTTCATATTACCATTTTACAGATAAAAAAAAAATTAATTCTCCTAATGGCATACATAACTATTAAACTCATCTTTCTTGGCTCTTCAACTTACTGGTAAGAGAGCTGGGCGTGGTGGCACACGCTTGTAATCCCAGCATTCGGGAGGCTGAGACCGGAGGATCCGGGTTCGCAGTCAGCCTCAGCTACCTAGTGAGGCACTGCGCAACTTAGTGAGACTCGGTTTCAAAATAAAGAGTAAAAAATAGGGCTGGGGGTATAGCTCGGAGGTAGAATGCCCCTGAGTTCAATCCCCAGTACCACAAAAAAAAAACCCAAAAAACAAAAACCAACTTACTGGTAAGAAAAAGGTGAAATTTTGAGGGCTTGTGTGTCTAGTAGTCTCCACTGCATTTGTAGTTGTCCCAAGTCGACTCATGAGTGACTGAGTAAACGAGCCTTGGTTCTGAAAGGGAACATCCTCCCAGGACATGGAGCTATAGCTCTGCGGCAGTATAACTGTGTTGATTATTGCTCCACAGTAGAAATATTCTCTATGGGTTCAAGGCCAAAAGGATACAATTCCCACATTCTCTCTAAGAGTTGAGTTTGGGCACCTTTGATGACCTAAGCAGCTGAATATGATGATTAAAACATCAAAACATATTCTGTCAGAGCTGTCAATGGCAAAATACTAAATTCACAAGGGTTACTAGCAATAGTAACTAAATCACAAAAATAACTACCATGCAAAGAATGTTATGAAAAACTGTAAAAACCCCATATGCCCTAAAAAACTATGACATGTTTAGATCCTGTGAGTAACATGGTAGGTTAGACTGCTGGTCTTAATTCTTGTTTTTGTCACAGCTTCATATATGCCTCCACCTTCTGCCTTGTAGCTCTGCACAGCTTCCCCGGTGGGTAGCCAACTCCTCATCCAGTTAACATTGGGCTCGCTCAGAACTGCTTTGACAAATGTAAAGTGAGCAACCAAAGATGTCTGCATGGTAGCTCCTTTTTGCACTCTGCACCTGTTATAGGTAGAGTCTGCATAATTGAGATCGAAATTTTGCCTCTTTTTGAATAGGCAACATTTACACATGCTATAAAATTCAAAGGGTACAAAAAGGTATACAATGAAGAGTCAGCTCCTTCTTTAAGTTTGATCCTCAATCATCCCATTCTCCTTCCCAGAGGAAGCTGCTTATCTGTTTCCAGAGATCTTTATTCATATACAACAGAAGTCAAATAGTAGTTTTTTTAAAAGTCAACTCAGGGCAGAGAGGTAGAGGCTTCTGAATCAGGCTGAACAGTCCAGCTCTCATGGGCAGACCATGTAAAAAAGATTTACTGTAGACTGAAAATGCATTTGTCACACAGTACAGTTTAATTTAAAACTCTTAAAAAGTATACTGTTTCCAAAACACACGGTTACTTTAGGGTGTATCTGAAAAATGAGGCGATTGTTTCTTAGCCTAAAGCAGGTAGCAGATAAGCACATGGTTGTGGTTTTAATTGGCACTGTCCTCAAATCATGTTTCTTTCCTTTCAGAGACATCATTTCAATTAACATTGGACACTTGAAGAACACCATAAAACTGATTTTCATAGCAATATAGAGGTTAACTATTCTCATTTTAGTTGATATGAGAATAAAACTGAATTTAAAAAAAAATAAGGTTGAAATGGTTACGTGTATCTTTAATTTTAATTCAGTTGTACCATAAACTGAAAGTAGTTGATAGTTCCATCTGCAAAATGAGCAAAACCATTGGTCAAATTTTAAAAGTATTTATAAAAACTTTATTTTGCTTTTAAAAAACAATTATTCAATCCATGAAGATTAACCAAAACACAACTCTATCAAAGTTTATTACAATAATCTTTCATAGAATCAATAGCTTTTTAAAAACAGTTAATATTTTAATGTAAAACCACAGTGTAAAAATAGGAACTTTAGACTTAGTGACTGAAATAAAGGCAGATAAATAATATTTTTCAAAGGGGAAAAAATACTTAAGGGAAAAAAACAACAGTACAACATGTGTAGAGAAGGAAATTTAAATACCAGTTTAGTTCCTCATTGCCAGCATGGCATTTATATCCCAGATGAGATTTCGTAATTGATCCATAATTTGCTTCAGCTGTTGATTCTTCTGTTTGAGTTTCTGTGGAAACAAAAGAATTTATCAAGAATGTTTCAAGAAATACAGACCATGAAGTTAGAAGATTAAAATGTCGTAAGTTAGGACTCTAATGATCCAGACTGAAATCAAGCTAACTATCAAGTAAGGAAGAAGGTCTCAACCATTTCCTCCCCTCAAATACTCCCAGATAGGCATCCTGAATTCTAATTCATCCCACAGAAGACTGGGGCTCCTGCCCCCCACTCTACTCCTTAGGATTAAATATCTGATTCATGTAGAGTTAGAACTGCCGTGCATGTGAGTAAGCGTTTAACAAATGTTAGTGGCAGGCACAGAAAGTAAATGTCAATGTAAAAATAAAGTATAATAAAAACAGGATGCTACGTCTTTCAAAACATGTCGGAAGTCACTGTTGGCCCACAGCATCAAGTGCAATCTACTTCTAATTTTGAAAACACAAGACAAAGGGCACAGTGACCAATACAAGAATCTTCACAACTAAGATTTACTACATGCCTTGAATGCACACGGCGTGTCTCTGTATTTCTATTCTTGGATTCCACTAGACTATGGTTTACAAATTTCTTTTTAAGCATCCTTTCTTCAAGTTCTAGGTGGTAAATATCTGCTTAGATAAAACAAGACAAAAATCGAGAGCTTCTGGTTAGAGTGTTGTTTATTGGTTATTGTAGTAATAAGCCATTATTATTCAACCTTTTAGAAACATTAGATTTGGAGATATACTATTTAATTAGATTATTTTAAAAATACAATATTAAACTACCTCCAGGCAAACTAGTATATGTTCATTAGAAAGAGGTCTAAAGATTTCAGTTTTTATTTCACTAGAAAATTAAAAAGCAAACTAAGATTAAGTAAATTGCTTTATATGACTTCTATCTGAGCTAAATAAGTGACAGGAAGTAAGTAGCTAAAAAGGAAGACCAAAAAACTTACTGGAAAATAGAAAAAGCCATTATTACACAGGCTTTAAAAATCTTTAATAATATTAATTAAATTTAATTGATATTTGAAAACAGAATTAGCACAACATAGACAATGATAGGTGCAAGCACACAGGGCTTGGCTCTCACTCACTTTAACATGGTCTTTGGGAAGAAATGCTGTTAGTATTTGTAGCTACTCAGTCTTGCTGCTCAGTTTTCAGATTACCCATCTTCCAAGATGTCACCATGACTATGTGGTAGTCAGTTCCTTAGGCAGTTGTGTATATTATTAAACAAAATTGACCCCAAATCCTGGGACAGATGAAGAATAATCAACCTATAAAATCTTTTGCATCATAGAGACCCAGAAGCTGACTTTTGAGTACCCTAGAGGAACAGAAGAGCAAAGATGCTAGACTGAGATGACTAGCAATTCAGTCTTAAACATATCCCTTCTCCTTAGCTTTCTCATCAATGATTTGGGATTGTAGAATCTAATGTCTCAGCCAGCTATACTTTCTGTATACCCATACATAAAATGACAGTGCTACAGAGGCACAAGATTGACAACCAGTAAGTTTGGTTTTGTGAACTCATCTGTGGCTTCAAAATGGTTCTCAGTGTGGTGCTCTTCATCAATGCTAAAGTCTATGGCCCAGCACTAAGCCATCTCCACTAACTGTGAAAAACTTTAGCTTCCATGATTTACCTTTTCAGGAGAGATGTGGAGAAGAGCAACTGAGTAAGAATATCAGGAAAAGAAAGAGAATTCATTTTTTAAAAATCTAATTTGCATAACTAAGTTTGTAGAAAGCTCCCACAATATAGTGCCCTTACTGGAATAAATGCAAAGCCTACCAAAAAGACTACTTTCAAGAATGCCCACTTGGAAATATAAACTCTGATATACTTATCTTCTTTTTAAAGTTTCATTGATTTCTAAAGAATAAAGTAAGAGTATTGAAATCTAGGCAATAGCAAAAAAAATTTTAAGTACAAGGTATTTGGAGAGTTATTCTCAAGGATGCCACAAAGTTTTAAATTAACAAATTAGCATACAAGTAAACTATCTAGAGTCAAAACACGCCATGAAACTATTGACAGCAGAGCTGACAGTTATGCTTATTAGTGGCTAAATTGTAAATAAATTTTCATGACATGATATAGGATTTAATATATACAATCTTGCCACTGATTGATTTTAACAGAGGTTGACAGCTGCTATTTTCAAAATCCATCAGCTGTGCCTAATTTGTTACATTAACAGGTGAATGTGTAAGCAGAGTAGATACTTACAAAATATGTTTATGCTAAGTCATGCCATGTAATTTAATATTCACACAAAGATGTGACACTTGATAAAAAATGCTTTAATTTCTAAATGCATGAACTCGATTATGTGTCAACCCCGTAAATACTGCCACTGCCTCTTTCAATTTTATTTTGCCATCAATAGACTAGCCTTAAGCAAAATAAAAATCATTCTGATGTTCCTAAAGGATAAAGTTTGAAACAAGAATTCATTCTTTACTTGGGTATCAGGGCTTAAGGATTTCAGAATACATGAAGGAAAAAAAAAGTATTTAAATCAGTTCATTTTGATTTACATCAAGTACCAATTAAAAACTGTGTGCCTCAAAGTTTCCTGGCACTAAGGTAGGCACTGATAACATGCATTGTTAGAAACCAGAGAGATCAAATGCACAGTCTGTTCTGTACAATTTCAAGTATAAGACATAGCAATATTGAAAATGACTAATTGAGGATAAAATAAAGGGTATAAATCTGGTTATTTTATTTTAAATTAAAGTAAGAAATATGCAATAATACAACTGAATATTTTTTATTTAATGTGAAAAATAAAATTTGATTACTGATTATATGAATGCATCATGCAACTTAGTTATTTAATGCAAGTAAATGCCAAGGTGTTAAAAATACATTATTTTTGTTTCTGTAAAGATCTATCAAAACGTGATCTGGGTACATAAAACAGGCACTACTCTGTTTCCAGGAGAGAGTCTTTTTTTCCCCAAGAAACAGCTTGTCCGCCCACCTGAAATGGGCATAAGTACAGACAACACATAGGGGTGGTTCACGGCACAATCCATGGTACTTAGAACAACACTTGGCACAGAGAAGGCACTCACGTACTTGTCTATTATTAAAAAGTTGTCATTTTTATACTCCATGCCCTAATAGGTAAGAAGTATTTTAATGTTTTAGTGTTACTCTCCCCCATGTGTTAAGAGACTTGGTCCTAGCCTGTGGAGTTACTGGAAGGTGGTGGGAACTTTACAAGGTAGGGCTAGAGGGAGGTTTTAGGTAACTGGGAGTGTGTCTTTGAAAGGGATTGTGGGACTAGAGTCTCCTCCTCCTCTCTTCCTCTTCCATACCTGGCCATGAGGTGAACAGGCGCCCTCTCACGAGCGCTCCTACATGATATACTGTGTCACCACAGTCCCGAAGCAATGGGGCCAATCAATCATGGCCTGAAATTCCAAAAATGTGAGCCAGAATAAGTAAGTCTTTCCTCTTTTTAGGATGACTTACTTAGGTATTCATTATAGTAACAGAAAGTTGGCTGACAAACTGGTAAGATTTTGTGAACTTAAAACTCTAGGACCTACTAATCTGAAAAAAAAAAGCAAACCTATATTTGTATAAGAATTTGCACTGACTGGTAAAAACTTTCTCAACAAGACCCCAAAAGCACAAGCAGCTCAAAGGAAGATCAATATATGGGATTGCATTAAACTGAAGAGCTTCTGCACAGCAAAAGAAACTATTAAGAACCTCGACAGAGAGCCTACAGAGTGGGAGAAAATTTTTACCAGTTACACTTCAGATAGAGGTCTAATATCTAGGATATACAAAGAACTCAAGAAAATCGCAACTAAGAAAGCAAATAACCCAATCAAAAAATGGGCAAAGGACCTAAATAGACACTTCACAAAAGAAGAAATACAAATGGCCAATAAATGTATGAGGAAATGTTCCACATCATTGGCAATCAGGGAGATGCAAATCAA